>CM059214.1:35428039-35470539 GCA_030347435.1 Clarias fuscus | reverse complement strand
GATTCAGCAGGATCGCTGTGTCTCACGCTAAAGAATGCAAATTTCTTCGGTCTTTCTTTCTTGTTCCCACGTTTGTTTGTCTTTTTCTATTCACGCCTGAGTCCTCCCACCGTAAGTCCCTCAGTCACACGTCTGCTCAGCGTGACCTTGTGGAGATCAGCAGTTCTCCGGGTCCACATTGAGATCTTTTGTGGTACGAAAATGTGGAATGAAGTCACGCTGTATTTCTGAACCCACATGCTGTTCCTCTCCCAGGGAATCACGGCCGATCGTAAATGCTTTTATTATTTCTGTGTGTGTGTGTGTGTGTGTGTGCGTGTGCTTTGTAGGTGACACCACGGGGCTGTTACCCGAGAACTCTTTCAAAGGATCCAACAGTGACTTCGGGAACATCGGCCTGGCGCTCTACAGCGGGCTCTTCGCATACGGAGGCTGGTAAAATACCGTGTGGTTTCTAACAGCAAATGAACATGTAGGAGGCGTGGCCTAAAGTTTGCATGTAAAGAGACGTAGCTTGAGCCAGAGAGACGTAGTTCAGTAGTTTAATGATGACGAGTCCACACCGCATGTGTTCAGGAAGTAAGCTCTTAATCCAGTATGAACAACTTTAAAGGGTCTAAAAGTCACTTGTTGGTTGTTTTTCGACATTCAGGACGGTCACCAGTGTGACGGACAAAAACACTACCTTGGTCCTTTTTCCCATTTTTGTTTAAACACGAACCAATTCGATTTTTCCTCCTAATGTGATGTCATATAAGACGAACCCTTCATCCAGTTTGCAGCTCATCGAATTTCAACAGCTGCATCCAGAGCAGGTTAAATATAAAATGTGAGACGTTATTAAATCATTAGAAATATTAAAAATAGATCAAACTTACTTCCAGAGGTCACAGATGGTCACGTGACTGCACCAGGACGTCCATTAGGTGTCACTTTGTGACTTGATGAGGTGAAGTCAAGGATAAATCTGGATAAGGAACTTTCTAGAAAGGGTTTTTGCGTCACTGTGGGATCTGATTGGCTACAAATCATTTTTTCATTCACATTTGGTTGCGTTCGAGGCGCTGACACGTCGAAGTTCCTCTATAATCCTACAGGTGGCGCTCTCTAAACCTCTTCACATGACGATAAGAAATAAGAGTGACGCGAATAACACGTGCAACTTGGGGGGAAGTTTAGCTTTAATCGTTTCATTTTAAGTTCAATTTTAAACTATTTTTAATAGTTTTGTTAAAATGTCTATGTTTAAAGCTTTACTTTTTTATTACCATTATTCACGATTTAAAACTTGTAGCAAAACTGAAATAAAATGTTTTAAATGGATTCTCCTTGTCCTTTATTACATGAGTTTACTTTCCGCTCATGGCTGTTCTCCTCACACACGCTGCTTCTCTCCTCCAGGAACTACCTGAATTTTGTCACTGAGGAAATGATCGAGCCGTACAAGTAAGTGAAGAGCGACTGAGAGAAAGTGACTTTCCGTTTTTGTTTTATGGGAATTTTATTTATAATGAAGCGTGTGTGTGTCAGAAACCTGCCGCGTGCCATCATCATCTCGCTGCCCATCGTCACCGTCGTCTACGTGCTGACCAACCTGGCCTACTTCACCACGCTCAGCCCCGAGGAGATGCTCAACTCTGAGGCCGTAGCTGTGGTACACACACACACACACACACACACACACACACACACACACACACACACACAGCCACTTATTATTGTTCTCTGTGTCGTGTAGGATTTTGGGAACTATCACTTGGGCCCCATGGCGTGGATCATCCCGGTGTTTGTGGGACTTTCCTGCTTTGGCTCCGTCAACGGCTCACTGTTCACCTCATCCAGGTACACACACACACACACACACACACACACACGCACACATACAAACACACACACACATACACATTCATAACAGTGCTCATGATACAATTTAAAAACTCTTTAATCACTTTAGCCTCACTAGTTTAATGTTTCAAAAGTTTGTGCTGCAGCGTGTTTAGTGTAACGCTAGCTTGTGTTGTAGCATGTTTTCCCAGTTATTTATCCAGTTTATGTTTAATATTAGTTGTGCACTAGTGTATTTATCATCATGTTCATCACTGTGTATTATTTGAGTATTTGTTTTGTTTACTGTGTGTGTATGTGTGTGTGTGTGTACTCAGGTTGCATGTCCTGAGGAAAAACTGAAACTCTTTTTTAAATGAATGATATCTGTGTGTGTGTGTGTGTGTGTGTGTGTGTGTGTGTGTAACACCCAGTCTCTCTTTCTCGCTCCAGTTTTTGGCTGAACTCTTTTTTAAAATCTTTCTTCAGGTTGTTTTTCGTGGGGTCGCGTGAAGGTCATCTTCCCAGCCTGCTGTCCATGATTCACCCGACCCTGCTCACCCCGCTGCCCTCACTCCTTTTTACTGTAAGACCTTGAGGAACACACACACACACACACACACACACACACTTAAGGGTACCATCACCTAAACTAAAGCCACCTTGAGGGCACTAATTAAGATGTGGAGGAGGCGTGGCCTCTGTATCTTACAGTGTCAGTAAAGGGGCGTGGCCTCTGTATCTTTTTGCGTTTCTGAAGGGGGGCCCCCCTCCATCTGTCATTGTAAGTTTAGGGGTGTGGCCTTTGTAGCTTCCGGTGAAGGGGGCGTGACCTCTGTATCTGCATCTGTTGGTGTAGGTGAAGGGACATGGTCTCTGCATCTTTCTGTGAAGGGGCGTGGCCTCTGCATCTTTCTGTGAAGGGGCGTGGCCTCTGTACATTTTGGTGAATGGGCATAGCCTCTATCTTTTAGTGTCAGTGAAGGGACGTGGCCTCTGCTATGCTTCAGCATCAGTAAAGGGGTGTGGCCCCTATCTTTCAGTCTCAGTGAAGGGGGTGTGGCCAATGTATCTTCCAGTGTCAGTAAAGGGGCGTGGTCTCTTTTCCCATCAGTAACACATGTGTGGCTATAGCAAAATTAACAACATTTACATATTTAAATAATTGAAATCTCCAATCAACCAATCCAGTCTGAGTTGAGTGTGTGTGTGTGCGTGTGTGTGTGTGTGTGTGTTCTCCCTCAGTGCTTGATGACGCTCCTCTACGCCTTTTCCAATGACATCTTCTCAGTCATCAACTTCTTCAGCTTCTTCAACTGGCTCTGCATCGCCATGGCGATCATCGGCATGATGTGGCTGCGCTACAAGAAACCTGATCTCGAGCGGCCAATCAAGGTGAGTGAGTGGTGGGCAGAGCTTATATTACGTTGTATATAACTGAAGGGCGTAACCCTAACCCTGATTGTTCTTTTCTGATTGTAGCTTGTAAAAAAACATTATTGAGTCTGTTGTGAGTTCTGAGAAAGCGTTCAGACCTTCCAGACTCGTAAAAACAGAGATTTCAACATAAAACTTTAAAACAAAAAACTAAATCTTTAGTTTCACACAAAATTTGATCCTTAATTACAACCATTAAAATTTGATGTCAAGCCGTGAGCATACAGTAGAAAAGAACAGCGAAGTCTCCATTATATGAGGACGCAAACTCTACTGCCCACAGATGATCAAGCCCCGCCCCTGCTTGTTCAGTACTGCGGTGTAAATTGAACATAAAATAGATTATAGATATATAGGAATCAGAACATATTTTTAGAAATAAGATTTTCAATTTTAGCTAAAATTATATCCAGTACGCGTATAGCTTAGCTTTTATTAGTTATATGAATATCGAATATAAAAGTTCACAGTAAAACCTAAACACCCAGTAATAATATATATATATGTTTGTTTTTCTTTTCACAGGTAAACATCCTGTTGCCCCTTTCCTTCGTCCTGGCGTGTCTCTTCCTGATCGTCGTGTCCATCTGGAAGACCCCAGCCGAGTGCGGCATCGGATTCGGAATCATCGCCACCGGCGTTCCCATCTACTTCATCGGCGTCTGGTGGCAGAACAAACCCAAGTGGCTCCAGCAGCTCATCTGTGAGTGCTTGAGACAGAACTCTCGTTCGAAACTTTCTGCTTTGTAGTGAAGTTAGAAATTGAGAAGCTCGCAAACAAAAAGGCAAACGTTTGTCTCAGATTCACAGCTCTCTTCTTCAACACTTTTACCAGTCTGAGAAATACTGCACTCATTTTATATTAAACATGCTGAATATTCGGGAATCACCAGAGACCTCCTGATACGAAATCATCACGATACGGAGGTGCCGATTTGATTTGTATTGCGATTCTGTAAGTATCACAATTTCATAAACATAGTTGCAAACAACGATCATCGGGCCCAGGCACTTATTTAAATCATTTTTAAAGTGGTAAAATGTTGCCATGCCGCTGTACTCCTGCAGGTGGCGCGCTCTAAAGTATTCACACATTAGCAGACAACAGAATATCCTGTGTTGTAGGAGCAAAATTTTGGCTAAGTTTGTTTAGAATTGTAACAAAATATATATATTTTTTAAATTAATATTGAATCAGGATGTTTAAAATCGTGATACAGAATCGCAATACAGATTGAACAGCCCTGGTGATTCATCTTATTTATTTATTTATGCTGTAACGTGACAAATCCAAACTATTGGCTCAAGTGATTCTTAGAGGACCAATCACACGGCACGGCACATCTCCAAGCCCCACCTACAGCCCCCCGCTAGTTCCGTATATTTGTTGTTAAACACATATGGAGAGATTATAGATTAAAATAACGCTCGTGAGGAATCAGCAGAGATGGTGAAGAGTCTGGTGAGTATACTGTATGTAGCTGCTACAGTTAGCTCGCTTTGACCACGCCCACCAGACAAGCAGCATGAGCCACTTGCTAACTGGAATGTAGTGTCAGGTGGCTCTCATAACTCTGCGTTCTGTGTATTATATGTTCTCTATGTGTGAATACGGTTGTGTTTTTCTTTCCCTCAGTCTCGACCACGGTGGGCTTTCAGAAGGTGTTGGATGTGGTGCCGCAGGTGTCGTGAAGGAAAACTGACAAAACCAAACAAAAAGACGCTTCGGAAAAGATTCCTTGCACAAACTGAAGGACAAAAATGTTTCCCTTTCTCCCCGAGACCACGCGGCGTCCCTGAGCTTTCCCCTTAAACCCACGTCTAGCCGGGGAAAACGAGAGACCAGAGACGTCTGAGTGAGGGCAGAGATTTGTTTGAGTTTGTCCCCCAGAACATTTGTTTCATTTTATTTCGCTTTTTATTTTTTCGCTTTTTATTTTATTAAACAGTCCTTTGTTTATTTTGAGCGAAGCGTGACACGGTCGAAGTGTCTGCTCATCGATTCAGCTTCGAAAGCTACTGTAAAATACAGCAGTGTGTGAGTGTGTGTGTGTGTGTGTGTGTGTGTGTGTGTGTGTGTAGTAGTGGTCGTTTAAACATTTCTCTGTTATTACAGAATACGCTGCAAACTCAAAGGCTTTTGAACACCTGAAACTGAATCATTATAACAAAACTAAAAGGTACAGAACAGGAGAAAGTTATGATTAATAACTGAACCCTCATTAAAGCCCCACTCTCAGTGTCATAAAAGACACAAAATAAATATGATTATTATTACAACAACAAAACATATAATCAGAAGTGTGAGCTCGGATGGATTTATTTTTTTGTCAGATTGACTTTAAACATTTAAAATTAGCCCTTAATACGATGTTTAATTAAAATGTTAACGTAAGGTGTTCAGGAATCTTTGACTGCGAGCGTAGACGAGCCGATAACAGCGCACGTGTCCGTTTTCTCTCCAGTCGCCTTGTTATTGGTTTAATTTTTTTATTATTATTATTATTATAGTATTTTTAAAAATGGACATGGAGTCAGTCTGCTGTGAGCTGATCGAGCGACACAAACCTAAACAGGACAATCCGAGGTTTGTTTTTTTTTTTGTTTTGCTTTTTTTTTCCCTTTAAATCAGCAACGTGTTCAGAAATCATTAAAACCAGAGCTGTAGTTTTTCCAAAATCCGGACCCGAGACAATTTCAATTTTTAAGAAAACAACAATACTGCACATACAATCTCAAAGTCATTTCTACATCCTTGTCTCTCTTCTTCTTCTATCTGCATGTCTTTTTTTACATGAAATATTTCCACACTTCTGTCTTTCCCTACACCAGATATTAAGCAGCTGCCTCTGATAATAATATGTTTTCTTATTTTTTAGTAATTTTTTTTAGTTGTTTTTAGTTAGAGTTAAGTTAAGCTAAAGCTACTTTAACGTTAGAGTTAAAGTTAGAGACCGTATAGGAGTTGCATCGCTCGTGGATGCAGCATGCAGTTACTGATTTTTATTTACGTATGCAAAAATAAACACTCCCCTAGCCTCACCATCATATCGTAACTTTTAGCATTGACAGTGACTGTATCGTCTGTTTGCTAAGACCGCAGTTACCTTCACTCACAGGTGTGACGTATCTCAGAAGTAGGCCGGCCAGCTGGCCGTGTGAATTAATGAACTGTTAACCTAATGTCAGCATTCTTTATAATCTTTATGTAATCACTTTCCCATTTGCAGTACAGAGTCCTAGCCCAGTTACACATGTAACTAACTGCACAGAAGCTTTGAAAATTTACATTATGACAAATCGTTAAAGCTTGACAGTTTATTCTGATGCAGTTGTAGCACGTCATTAATTAGCGATGATGATGAAGACGATCGATACTGTTCTGTAGACTCAGCTGTACAGAAAAAAAGGTAAAAATACAGAGCAGAAAGAAACCAATCCGCACTGAGAGACTTGAATTAGAAACTGAATAAATTTTTTTCTACATAAAAAATAACAATGTTTCCTACACTACCAATAATGTTGTTCAACTTCCTGCTGATAGTCTGGAACCAGGGCTCTGCTTGGTGTCGTCATGTAGCTGCATTGCATTCTGGGACTATGACTCCCGAGTTTGTTCCGACACCTTTGCACCTTCTACACTGGATTTCTCATTAATACGAGACGTTACGCATGACTAAACATGTCCGAATATTTCAGCGTAAACATGTTGAATGTGCATCAGGGTGGAGTCTTTTCCAGAACAGTGAATAAGTAAAATGTCCCCCTGGGCTCAGCACTGAACCCTGAGGCACTCCTTAATAATGCACTGGATACAGATGAAACGTTTGCTGAGTGTGCTTTAGTAATATTGTAGTCTTTTAAAGACCATTATGGACTATTAAGAACTTTTTTTTTTTTTACATTAATTTCATAATACATGTTTCATCACAATCAGAAGAGAAAAGGAAATATTTAGGACCTACACTGGGCTTAACACAGAACCCTGAGGGATCTTTTACTCATGCAGCAGATTTTGAATTGGATTACAAGGTGTTTTTAACAGCCTGGTGCTTTCCAATGGGTCTGATATAAAAACTGACAAAATTAAAGGTATTTATTAATATGTGTTTAATAGCATCATCGGTAAAACTTAATTTTTTTAATTTACCTGAAAATCACACAAATTTGATTTTTTTGTTTGTTTGTTTCTTTTTATTTATTTCTTTTTATTTATTTTTACAGACCCTGTTAAATATGAGATTTTATAGTGTTTAGAAAAGTTTGAAGAAAAATCTCACTGAGGTTGTTTTACTGCGACGGGTTGCAAAGTGCCTCAGTGACCTCATTTCCCCTCTCGTCTGTTCCAACCACTCAGCAGTTATATCACCAGTTTCTCCTCCGAACCGTGACGCCAGCCGACCGCATCTTTTCGAACTGCTCGCTCGTGCACCGTTGGGGGCGGCGTAACACACTCGGAGGACAGCTATCCACTCCCTCCTCCCGGCTGAGTGGTAGTAGTAGCCTTAATGTGGGAGCCCCCTAGTGACAGGGAGGAATTGGACACGACTAAATTAGGGAGAAAATCCAAAAAAAAAAAAAAAAAAGTTATATCACCAGTACACTAATTACTGGCTTGTATAGAGCAACTGTTTTGCTTCTACCACACAGAATGAACAGTTTGATGAACAGTTTAGAGCACACCACCTGCAGGATTATAGAGGAACAGCAACTTTGTACCACCTCAAATACAAACATTTAAATTTTAAATTTATTAAAAAGGATTTTTGAGTCTGTGTGACGATACATGAATTGCCACACAAAAGAATCACTAAATACATTTTCCCCATCTTGAATATATCAGTATAAATCTAGAACAACTTTTACATCACCAACAACACAGTACCACATAGCATAATTTTTACACCTTCACCTAAAGCTAAGGCTAACATTAGCTCCCGGTCATCGTCTCCTAGCAGCAGGAAGTGAAACCCGGACTTTTAGTTGTGTTGTATAACCAACCTGCATCATCATGAGATTATAACAACGTTACTGAAAGAAGTGTACATACGCATACTTAACGTTTTTTTTTTTTTTTTTTTACAAATTAACGTACAGTAACAGAAGTTGGTTTTCACGCTTTCTTTATTCTTGGTTGTTTAAACTTTGCTCGCACGTCGCAGAGGATTTGTCGGTGTCTTATTGTTGTGTTATTAGGAATCTGCTGTTGCTCTGGAGGAGTCTCTGTTTCTGTCAGCCAGGAGGTCAGTTTAATACAATAGAAGTGTACAATAAGATGCAGTCACGTTTTATTGTTTTGTATGTTTGTTTGTTTTTTTATCTGAATGCAGTGTGATGGTTACTTTCGCTCATGTAACATCGAGGAATGCAGGGTTTGGGTTTGTTTGTTTGTTTTAGTTTTTCTTTTACATGAATATGATAAAGGATTCCAGCTTCTTCCACCTGATGTCTGAGGCCAGTATGAGTTGACAGTTACGTGTGTGTTACAGTTACTGTACATCTCGCGTCTGTTAGAGAATTTGTAGCCTACAGTTGAACTAACATTGAAGCTGATCAGACGTACAGTAGAGCTGCTCACCGTTACTTTATTTATTTATTTGTAAGGTTTCTAATATATTATGTATCTGATTAGTGCACTAATACATTAATTTGTTTTGTGCGGGGGGGGGGGGGGGGGGGGGGGGGGTTCAAAGTTTGGAATAAATTGTTTTGTTCTTTATTACGTTTTTAAAAACTTTCTATGTTGAATTTTTGTTATTGTTTTAGGTCATAGAGCTGCTAATAAACTTTCTGCTGTACTTAATTTGAAGTGAATTTTTTATTTTTGATATGTGACGGTTGTCTCTCTTAAATGTGAATAATTTCTTCCGTGAGTCTGCCCTCGGGTCACTAACATCTTGCTATGTCATAAATACCGACGGACAGAACACTGGTTTAATTTTAGAACTGAATTAAGTTCATTTATACAGAGTTTTTAACAACAGCATTGTCACAAAGCTTTACAGAAATGTAAATGTAGGATATAAATGAAAGCTTTTGAGAAATTTATAGACACCTAAATACATCACTTTTGGTTTTGTTCTGGTTCCACTTTGCGAAGTTGTTGAGTTGTTACTGTTCCTCTTTCATAAAGCAATTTCCATCTATTTTAGCTATTTTCTGAATATTTCTTGCCTCAAATAACCATTTGAAAACAAACAAAGAGAGAAATCAGTAAAATGGCAAAAACTTGCATGTCTAACTAAAAAGTTTTTAAAAACCGCGAACACGCCCGTTCCTGCGAGTGTGTGCTGTTTCAACCAACATTCCTGGAAGTCCACATACTGTAACTAACGTCCATGAGGGTTCACCTGAGGCGTTTCCTGAACCCCGCCCCTCACCTTCTGCATTTTCTTTAAACAAATTGAGTCATAAACTTGCAAGCAAGTGACACTATTGGCAAGGAATTGGCAAAATGACTGGAACATATATATATATATATATGTATATATAGTAGTGTGCTCTTTTGATGACTTCCAAACCTAATGTCTTCTTATTAGAAAGTTAAGTTCTTAAAGATAATTTCAACTGTGTAAATAGTAGAAATGAATGATGTACACACGTGGACAAAATTGTTGGTACCCTTCAGGCAATGAAAGAAAAACTCACAATGGTCACATAAATAACTTTAATCTGACAAAAGTAATAATTTAAAAAAATTCTATGAATGTTAACCAATGAAAGTCAGACATTGCTTTTCAACCATGCTTCAACAGAATTATAAAAAAAATAAAATAAACTCATGGAACAGGCCTGGACAAAAATGATGGTACCCCTAGAAAATACTGAAAATAATGTGACCAAAGGGACATGTTAATTCAAGGTGTGTCCACTAATTAGCATCACAGGTGTCTACAATCTTGTAATCAGTCAGTGGGCCTATATATAGGGCTCCAGGTAGTCACTGTGTTGTTTGGTGACATGGTATGTACCACACTCAACATGGACCAGAGGAAGCGAAGGAAAGAGTTGTCTCAGGAGATTCGAAAGAAAATTATAGACAAGCATGTTAAAGGTAAAGGCTATAAGACCATTTCCAAGCAGCTAGATGTTCCTGTGACTACAGTTGCACATATTATTCAGAAATTTAGGATCCATGGGACTGTAGCCAACCTCCCTGGACGTGGCCGCAGGAGGAAAATTGATGACAAATCAAAGAGACGGATAATCCGAATGGTAACAAAAGAGCCCAGAAAGACTTCTAAAGAGATCCAAGGTGAACTTCATGCTCAAGGAACATCAGTGTCGGATCGCACCATCCGTCGTTGTTTGAGCCAAAGTGGACTACATGGGAGACGACCAAGGAGGACACCATTGTTGAAAACAAATCATAAAAAAGCCAGACTGGAATATGCCAAACTACATGTTGACAAGCCACAAAGCTTCTGGGAGAATGTCCTATGGACAGATAGGGCACATCAGCTCTATGTTCACAGATGGAAAAATGAAGCATATGAAGAAAAGAACACTGTCCCTACTGTGAAACATGGAGGAGGCTCTGTTATGTTCTGGGGCTGCTTTGCTGCATCTGGCACAGGGTGTCTTGAATCTGTGCAGGGTACAATGAAATCTCAAGACTATCAAGGGATTCTAGAGAGAAATGTGCTGGCCAGTGTCAGAAAGCTGGGTCTCAGTCGCAGGTCATGGGTCTTGCAACAGGACAATGACCCAAAACACATAGCTAAAAACACCCAAGAATGGCTAAGAGGAAAACATTGGACTATTCTAAAGTGGCCTTCTATGAGCCCTGACCTCAATCCTATTGAGCATCTTTGGAAGGAGCTGAAACATGCCGTCTGGAAAAGGCGCCCTTCAAACCGGAAACAACTGGAGCAGCTTGCTCATGAGGAGTGGGCCAAAATACCTGCAGAGAGGTGCAGAAGTCTCATTGACAGTTACAGGAATCGTTTGATTGCAGTGATTGCCTCAAAAGGTTGTGCAACAAACTATTAAGTTAGGGGTACCATCATTTTTGTCCAGGCCTGTTCCATGAGTTCATTTTTTTTTATAATTCCGTTGAAGCATGGTTGAAAAGCAATGTCTGACTTTCATTGGTTAACATTCATAGAATTCTTATTTATTATTACTTTTGTCAGATTAAAGTTATTTATGTGACCATTGTGAGTTTTTCTTTCATTGACCGAAGGGTACCAACAATTTTGTCCACGTGTGTATATTCTACTCTTAATTGTTTTTGTCTAATCTGTTGTTATGCCATGATTATGAAATTAGGGTTCGTATTTGAAACACAGGCCGCTTGCACAGCGTTGAAGGCGGAAGTGAAATTGCCACCATTTTCTATAAATCACAGTGAGCGCCTCGGGTTTCCCTAACTACTGAGCAGGAATGTTTCGGCATGACAGAACTCATCTTCTCATTGCTTCTGGTGAATATTATACACACACTGAGGTCAGGGCAGACTCTGGGTTGGATCACACTCTGGTGCAGTTTAGGTCTAACACTGATGTGCTGCTTGTAGTGTGTGAATGGGCATCATGATCACAAATCTGTGTTAAACTCTATGATATATCAATCTGCAGTCTCTGTTGTGAGCTTACTCCTGATCTCAGATCTGTGTTAAACTCTGTGGCGTAACAATCTGCAGTCGTTGTTCTGGTCTTACAACTGATCTCAGATCTGTATTCTGTGAACAGACATTATACTGTCAAGTTGTCTGTTTCTTCGTTTGCTATTTGTGTAAAATGCCTACTGAGTTCTTTGTCTTTAATGAGAAATAAAAACATTTTAATCGTTTGGGGTTGTGTGATATGACGAAATGATTTCCACAATGCAAAATTGTTTTGCTGTACATGAATTTCATCCCATTTAATATATAATATATATTAGCCTTGGATTTCGATCGTCTATTTCGTTCCGGAAGCGTGCTTGTATATCAAATCACTCATATATCAAAATGAATTTCCCCATAAGGAATAATGGAAACTCTGATGATTCGTTCCACAACCCAAAATATTCATATAAAAATAATTTATATAAAATGTAAAGTAAAAATACAACAAATTAACCTGTAAAGAATCCTGACAGAGCAGGGTGTGTGTATGTAAAACGTAATGTATGTGTGTTTGTGCATGAGCGTGTGGAGAGAGTGGGGGGAGGGGCTACTGTGTAGGACAACACACACACACACACTAATGAAACACTGCTCTGTCGGGAAACTTCTTTAACAGGGAGCCTCTCTAGTGACACTTGCTTTTGCTTCATACACACACACACACACACACACACACACACACACATGGTCCCTGTTATAGTAAATAGTACACACACGCACTGAGACTGAGCATGGGAGATGATTACCCACAATCCCACAGAGCACGACAGAGGAGAACCATTGGCTCAGCTGTGATCACGTGACTCTCGGCGGACAGAGTGCATGCGTACTACAGTACTCGTACACACGTGGACAAAATTGTTGGTACCCTTCGGTCAATGAAAGAAAAACTCACAATGGTCACAGAAATAACTTTAATCTGACAAAAGTAATAATAAATAAGAATTCTATGAATGTTAACCAATGAAAGTCAGACATTGCTTTTCAACGATTCCTGTAACTGTCAATGAGACTTCTGCACCTCTCTGCAGGTATTTTGGCCCACTCCTCATGAGCAAGCTGCTCCAGTTGTTTCCGGTTTGAAGGGTGCCTTTTCCAGACAGCATGTTTCAGCTCCTTCCAAAGATGCTCAATAGGATTGAGGTCAGGGCTCATAGAAGGCCACTTTAGAATAGTCCAATGTTTTCCTCTTAGCCATTCTTGGGTGTTTTAGCTATGTGTTTTGGGTCATTGTCCTGTTGCAAGACCCATGACCTGCGACTGAGACCCAGCTTTCCGACACTGGCCAGCACATTTCTCTCTAGAAATCCCTTGATAGTCTTGAGATTTCATTGTACCCTGCACAGATTCAAGACACCCTGTGCCAGATGCAGCAAAGCAGCCCCAGAACATAACAGAGCCTCCTCCATGTTTCACAGTAGGGACAGTGTTCTTGTCTTGATATGCTTCATTTTTCCAAAAATTGGCAAAAAGTTCCATTTTTGTCTCGTCTGTCCATAGGACATTCTCCCAGAAGCTTTGTGGCTTGTCAACATGTAGTTTGGCATATTCCAGTCTGGCTTTTTTACGATTTGTTTTCAACAATGGTGTCCTCCTTGGTCGTCTCCCATGTAGTCCACTTTGACTCAAACAACGACGGATGGTGCGATCCGACACTGATGTTCCTTGAGCATGAAGTTCACCTTGGATCTCTTTAGAAGTCTTTCTGGGCTCTTCTGTTACCATTCGGATTCTCCGTCTCTTTGATTTGTCATCAATTTTCCTCCTGCGGCCACGTCCAGGGAGGTCGACTACAGTCCCATGGATCTTAAATTTCTGAATAATATGTGCAACTGTAGTCACAGGAACATCTAGCTGCTTGGAGATGGTCTTATAGCCTTTACCTTTAACATGCTTGTCTATAATTTTCTTTCGAATCTCCTGAGACAACTCTTTCCTTCGCTTCCTCTGGTCCATGTTGAGTGTGGTACACACCATGTCACCAAACAACACAGTGACTACCTGGAGCCCTATATATAGGTCCACTGACTGATTACAAGATTGTAGACACCTGTGATGCTAATTAGTGGACACACCTTGAATTAACATGTCCCTTTGGTCACATTATTTTCAGTATTTTCTAGGGGTACCATCATTTTTGTCCAGGCCTGTTCCATGAGTTTATTTTTTAAAATAATTCTGTTGAAGCATGGTTGAAAAGCAATGTCTGACTTTCATTGGTTAACATTCATAGAATTTTTTTAAATTATTACTTTTGTCAGATTAAAGTTATTTCTGTGACCATTGTGAGTTTTTCTTTCATTGACCGAAGGGTACCAACACTTTTGTCCACGTGTGGATATAAAGACCTCGCTCGTTTATATATATATAAAAAAGAAATGCATTATTTTTTATGTTATACACTGCCGAACAAAGGGTCATTTTATTGTCCTGCATCATCAGAAAACATTAAAATTATGGAATTATGTTAAGATGTGTGTCCACTGTACAAGCCTCTGGAGACAGTGTTATGATCTGGGGTCGCTTCAGTCGCTCGGGTCGAGACTCAGCAACGTTATGTGGCGATAAAATGAAGTCACATGACCACCTGAATGTACTGAATCACCAGCACATCACATCTATGGAGGGTTTCTTCTTCTTCTTCTTCTTTCCTTCTTCGCCTGGACGCATGAGGAATCATTTCACACATAAACTGGACACGATGTTGCACAAAATCTATGACCGTGTGCCTTTTTTGTTGTTGTTGTGTTCATGAGTTTTTTTGTCAAGAGGTCTAACTGGACTTGCCTATTGAATAAATGTAATAAACAACACAAGTTATGAATTTCTGATAACAATGTTTATAAAAATAAGGAAATTAATGCTATCTACAAAACTATGTTAAACTTAAATAGAAAAAAAAACATAATCTGTGTTCTTTTAGGTTTTATGAATTACTAAAATGATTGTAATAAGACTCCAGCAGCATTAGCATGTGTGAGACACGGCTCTCGCATCCTCCCTGATTCAGCACACCTGAACTGCTTGCGTGAGCTGAGGGATGTGTGTGTGTGTGTGTGTGTGTGTGTGTGAGTGCATGATATACTGATAAACATCACACCTCCTCAGAGATCTGATCCTCCAGTCTGTGCGCCCGGCGTCCCGCTGCGGGTGGAGGAAGCTCTCGGGGTTAGACGCCGGTTGCTCGGCTGCGCGCGGCTCGTGACTGCTGCAGGAGGACGCTCGTGATTGGAGTGAGCGTCGAGACGTCTCCCCCAGGAGGGAACGCAACGCTTCCTCTGATCATGTGACCTTTTCTTCTGAGGACACATGCATTCATATGTGTATCGTATTCCTACAGCTTCCATACAGCAGTATTCACGTCTTTAATGCTGTGTTAGTGGATAAAATCATAAGGAATAGAGCTCATGTTGTTCAGGGAGGGAGGGACGGATAATGGATGGATGGAAGGAAGGACAAAGAAAGACAGAATCTCCAAGTTAGCTAACACAATTCATTCACTTATTCATCCATTCTCTACTGCTGATCCTGTACAGGATGCGAGAGGCCTGGAGCGTCTCCCAAACCGCGGTACACACTCTCACTCGCTCACTCGCTCACTCACTCGCTCACTCACACTAAAGTCAATGAGGAAACGCCAGTTAGCCCTCTAACATCGGAAGAGATGTAACATAAAGTCCACTTCACAGTACTGACTTTTCTTATTACTGTCCTGTTACAGCACTGACCTGTTTCAGTACTGATCCATCCCTTACACTACTGACACTCAACACTACTGACTGTCCACAGTGAGGATTCGTCACAACACTGACCTTTTCCTTACGGACCTGTCACAGAACTGATCTATCAAACAGCTGATTCTTCACAGTACTGACCTTCTTCTTTATTTGATGATTTAAGACATACAATTGGCATGATTTCGAAATATTAAACAAATGAGCAAACAAGCAAACAAACAAACAAATAAATGAACAAATAAATAGATGATTCTATCTCTACAAACTAGTAAATACATTATGTTAGCTACAGTAAATAAATAAGTACATTTGTGTGAGCTCTGAAAATATAAAAACGGTATACATTTGACTTTTAGCTAAATTGTTCCTTTAACGTCCCATTAATAATTTTGGTAAATTTATGCACTCAGTATTATTAAGACTTTATTATAAAATAAATAAATAAATAAAATAAAAAACTCTTCCCATTTGTGTTTGACAGACGGCACTTTGTCAGTGACCCAGTGTAAAGCATGTATCCAGTGACGGAAACTTCAAAGCCCTTTTTGTAACTCACTCTGGATAAGAGCGTCTGCCAACAGCCTAAATGTAAATGTAAATGTAAATGTCTAGCGAGTGTCACATTGTACCTGAAATCATCGTCAACACTTCCTGCTCTCTCGCTCTGCCCCCCTCTCTCGCTCTGTCTCTCTCTCTCTCTCTCTCTCTCTCTCTCTCGCTCTCTCTCTCTCTCTCTCTCTCTCTCTCTCTCGTCTCTCTCTCTCTCTGTCTCTCTCTCTCTCTCTCTCTCCGTCTCTCTCTCTCTCTCTGTCTCTCGCTCTCTGTCTCTCTCTCTCTCTCTCTCTCCGTCTCTCTCTCTCTCTCTCTCTCTCTCTGTCTCTCTCGCTCTCGCTCTCTCCGTCTCTCTCTCTCTCTCTCTCTCCGTCTCTCTCGCTCTCTCTGTCTCTCTCTCTCTCTCTCTCTCTCTCTCTCTCCGTCTCTCTCTCTCTCTCTCTGTCTCTCTCGCTCTCGCTCTCTCCGTCTCTCTCTCTCTCTCTCTCCGTCTCTCTCTCTCTCTCTCGGCTTTCCTGAATCGAGCTGTTTGTCGTCTGCAAACTGAGACATTTAATAAACCCTTCACAAGGTGCAAAGCAAATTGACATTGTGTGTAACGATGGGAGTGTGTCAGGTTCAGACGAGCGGCCTGTAAATCACCGCCTCTGATTGGTAAACATTGCAATCACAGTGTGGATTCTGGAAAAACATCAGCAACAGGCGAAGCTTGATGTAATGGCGAGCGCGGCCGCGGGTGGCTCTGAGCCGATCCGCTTTTATTTCCGCAGCAGCTCCTGGCATTTTCTCACGCTATGATGCAGCAATCTTATCATAAACGGAGCAAACACCAAAGTCAGGCTCTCATTTGAGTCCTTGTTTTCTCACGTTGGAGAATTCCTGTCTTTTCGCTCGGTCTGAGACTCGACACTCGCTGGAATCTCACTTTTCAGAGGTAACAGAATTAATAACAGTTTGTTTGTTTGTTTGTTTGTTTGCTTCTCCGTTTCACCTTCTTCTTCACACACACCTCACTCCCGACAGCAGCACACACACACGTTTTTAACTCCGCCCTGTTGTTTTGACAGCACTCGTTACTGCTAACACACAAGCACACCAGGGGCGTATTCCAGAAAGCAGGTCATGTGACACACCCGGGTAAGTTTAAGAGTAAGTTAGTGGATATCCTCAACTTTCGGTTCCAAAAACGGAGGTGACTCTCTGGGTGTGTTTGTAACCATGGCAACGTGCTCTCTGAAGATAACCTGCTCGGTAGCATATTATGTTCCAGGGTCAGTTTGTTTCAGAGGTTTATTGAGCACGACGTGCGCTTTTAATGAAGATCCTGTGGACGTGGAGGCACAAATTCTGAGGTTATAAGACCGCGTATTGATGTTTTTTAATCTCCTAATGATTATTTGAAAGAGTTATCGGTTTTCAAGGAAATCGTTAATTTACTTAACACATCTCTTGAAACCGCATATTGCTAACGCTCAAAGTAATTAAACACACTGAGTGCTGTTAACTTAAATAATTGCAATTAGGTCAAATTAATAGACCTTTTTGAGTATTCAGCACTTTTTGATATTTTAATTAATCGTGAGTACGTCAGTAACAGAAACCGTCACCTTAAGATTCCACCAAGTAAATCTCTATAGAGCGCCGGTGGCTCAGTGGGAAGTGTCTCGCCTGCCATGCGGAAGACCCGGGTTCGATTCCCAACAACTGCCACAATAATTTATTTTAAATCGGGGAAAAATCCACAAAAAAAAAAAAAACTCGACATCTCCGATTTACAGAAGAGACGCCTCTGTGTGTGTGAACTGTCCACACACTCGTACAGTCCCGACCTCGCTCCAGGACTGTTCCACATGTTTGGGTCATTAAAGGAGTTCCTGGGAGGTCGGCGTTTCAGACATGAATCAGACAGTGTTCTGTTATTCTGCACTATAAAAAAATCCTGCTGAAGACTTCCATGGAACGACAGAAGTCACCTGGCTAGAAGTCATGTGACATACGTACACAGTTATAAAACCACACTGAAGTGAACTGTAGTGACCTTTAATTTAAGAGCATGTCAGTTTAATACGCCCTCTTTTATAAAAGACCACGGACTGGCCTGACCCCGCGATGCCTTGTGATGTTCATATGAACATCTGCTGGAGTTAAATGACGCGGCTGGTGACGCTCGAGGCCACCAGTGAGCTGCTGGCGTCTCGTTATTCATCCCTCAGTTTGACTAAAAGATGTTTCAGAATATGTGTGTGTGTGTGTGTGTGTGTGTGTGTGTGTGTGTGTGTGTGTGTGTGTGTGTGTGTGTGTGTGTGTGTGTGAGTGTGAGTGTTTGATCTATGAAATATTCTCTTGTACCTGGGCAACAGAGACGATGTGTAATTTTCCTTTATTTAAAAGATAGCATTGTTCTCACAGCAATTTCCTTCAGTCTGATCTCAGGATCATCGTCTGCTCACGACTCTCACTGCCAGACACTAAAGAGCTCTGTTGACGCAGATCATACTGACTCACCAAATACACACACACACACACACACACACACACACACACACACGCACAGAACTCTATGTTCTTGCTGTTTGATCTTGACATCAAAATCAATCAACAATGCAAAAGCCAAAACTTCAAATCGAGCAATTCTGCTAAAACATCATAAAAGGGGAAAAAAAGGTTTCCTGCATGAGACCAGGGTTAGTGTGTGTGTGTGTGTACAGTACTGTGTGTGTGTGTGTGTGTGTGTGTGTGTGTGTGTACAGTACTGTGTGTGTGTGTGTGTGTGTTTATAAAGTCAAAATGCTTTTGGTGAGATGCATGACTGCCAAAGACAGAATTAGCATGCTAACTCAGAGTGCCGTGTTCACAGCGACTAGCACACAGTCATGTGCGTCGCGGACATGAGATCTGCTGTTTATGAGGTCACATGGCACTTTCGCCTGAAACTGAATGAACTTGATTTTTTGGAATTTCACTTGTACCTCTTTTCCTCAAAGGCTACAGACGTACGCTAACTCGCAATGAACCTGGGCTTCACCGGCGATAATAACAAACTAACTGCACAGAAAATTCACAGAAGTCGCAGACTATGACCCGGTGACCCGGTGACCCGGTGACCCGAGCTTCAGAGCCTCAGAGCCTCAGCGCAGGCGCTCACGTCTGTCACGGGTCTAAGGAAAAAGAAAGTTTAGCCTTAATGCTAATCTGTGTTTGTTCCACAGCAACTTTAACAAAGCGCAGCTCAAGGTGTCGAAGTGAACAAAGACCCAGAACACCAAGAGACAGAGGTGGACATCTGTGGATTAGCGGTAGCGTTTATGCTACACCAGTACACGAGACGAGAAATTCAGCTGTTGAGAAAAAGAGGACGGAGCTGAAAGGGGAAGGTTTGGTGGGGAAAAGCATTTATTTATTTATTTAAATACTTCACACCAGCTTTATCTAAGACTTTACACTGGGCTTTCATTAGCGCTCGCCTGACCTGAAAGAATACAAAACCGAGTCTCGGCGAATCAGGAAGGACCCGCGGGCTCTACTGGGAAAAATCAACTAAATAACTTCAATAAATAGTTTATTAAATTAAATAAATGATCATTATTATTATTAAATAAATAAACAAACTTCCTCACTAACTAACAAGCTAAGTAGGCAAATTTATAGCCAATTAACTTACGTACTTACTTACAAAATAAATAAAACGCTTAGTTACTAATTTAATAAATGGTTAAGTTAATAACTAATTTATTTACTTAGTAAGTAAATAAATAAATAAATAGATACCTAATTAAATCTATTTACTAACTAATTTACTATGTAAATAACTAATTAACTAACTAACTAACTAACTAACTTGCATGCCAAACAAACAAACAAACAAACAAACAGCTTGCTTACTAAACTAATGAATGATCAGATATCAGAGAGAGAGAGAGAGAGATGGGGAAAGTCGGGGGAAAGTCGGGGGTTCGAGTCCCAGCACCACCAAGCTGCCACTGATGAGCCGTTAAGCCCGATGAGGCCCTTAACATAATCTGCTCCAGGGGGCGCTGTATCCTGTCTGGCCCTGTGCTCCGACCCCAGTGTCCTAAATCAGATATATGGGAAAAGAATAAACTGGATAAACTGTGGTGTGAGGTTCATGTTACAAATAACTGACTCTTATCTTTGCAGTTTCTCTGTAACACATCAAGCTGTGAACTTTTTGTGTCTTATTAACTTCACAAAAGAGAAACAAGAGAAAATCTGGTGAGGGAACGACTGTTTATAGCTGCTATAAAATAAACGAGAGCAGAAGGTAACATATAAAGTTTTAATTACTTAGTTCATAAAAATAAAACGCTCGTCTTAGCAAACTGCTGTGAGTGAGCACACCTTATTGTGTTTTATTTCCTTAAGAGAAAGTTTATCATCAAGCCCCAAAAACCATCACAAACCATTACAACTCATAGAAAAACCATCAGAAGTGTTTTATTTTTTTATTTTCTGTTACTCTTTTATCCACCATAATAATTTGTTTAATCGTTCGATGGGGATCTCAGTGTTTCTTCTCACTCATGGCGCCACCATGTGGACAATCAGAGAAGCTCAAGAACGTAGGATATAGGGTTACAAACACACACACACACACACACACACTGAGAGGTGACCGATAACCCTCTGTGCTCAGCATCGCTCTCTCTCTCTCTCACACACACACACACACACACACACACACACACACACACACACACACACACACAAACAGGAAATTCCTCTTAGATTCCAGTCATTTCTGATTTCCTGCTCTACATTTCACACAGGACTGTGAGCCGAGCGCTGCGGCTCCATCCGAGTGTCAACACGGGATGATCAGTTCACATGCCAAACCACTGCTGTGTGATTTATAGAACACACACACACACACATTACTCTTTAACCTGAGTGTGAGCAGCTGAGATGTCTGAATATTGCAGATATTTAGACACAAGACTTCTATTATGTGTTTGCAACATTAACTATAAAACTATATAAAACACTAGTCATGTTTGGACTTATATCTCACACATAATGATAGAGATATAAAACCATAATCCAGGACCTGAGACAAAATGAAGGAGGAAAAACGACTGACATTTACAGAAGACTTCGAGCTCCAGTACGGTGATGAGCCTCGCAGTAAGACACTTTAAAGAAGGCCGTACGTCTTATGCCTGTGAATGATGATCGCGGCCGAGGCACAGTGAAGCAGACGGTCTGATCGCGGCTCTGGCGTCCTGAGGAAACTTTCTACCTTGATGGTGTCCAGGCTCTAGTCAAACACTTGTCTGTAGTGTCTGATTGGTTGTGTGAATGAGATGAGTTCCAGGATGTACCCTGTTTGTGCCCTGAGATCCCTGGCATTGGTTCCAGCAATCCTACGACCCTACACATGATACTCATGAATAATCTCAATACTGTACACTTTCAATGGCTGGAAGATGCCAGAGTATCTTAGAGAACATCTTCAAACAACAAGTGTCATGAAGACCAGAGAGATATGAGAAAACGAGTTTAGGAAAATAAAAATTCCAAAAGAACTAACTAGTTTTCGGTTATGAAGCACATCCAGAACACTGTTTGGCAACCAAACCAAGAACATGATCAACAATATGACCAAACACATCATGCTACCACAACCGTGCTTCAAATAGACAACTAACATTAAAAAGGTTTGTGTATCTATTAATATTCACTAAGAATTCTTATACAGTTAAACAAACAGAGCAATCCAGTTTGTTTTAGAATCAGCACGTGAGGGAGATGAGTCATATGACCGTCACGTGTCTGATAGACTTCTCATGCCTACAAAGAATTTAGACACCACGTGCTAATTAGACTTTTGACTAAATCACTATCAGTTGACGTTAGAGATAATTTAAACACAAAGTCTAGCTCACTGTCACTCATCGTCTATACCGCTTTATCGTGTAAACAGCGTCACGGGGGCGGGGAGCCTGTCCGAGTTCAGGTTCAAGTCGACTTTTATTGTCATTTCAACCATATACAGTTCAGTACTCAGTCAAACAAAACAAGGATCCAGGATCAAGGCGCGACATACAACATGAATTAACAACATAAAATAGGACATAAAAGCTAACTAAGACCCCTAATTAGCTGACCAGATAGAACCGAATAAATTAACACCATAAATGAGAGTGAACACCAGGAAAGCAGCAGGACCGGGAGAGTAGACCGGCTAGCACCCATGTTCACAGAGATATTCAACCTGTGCTTAACCCAGTCGGTAATCCCCACATTACACGACACACTGGATCCACTACAGTTTGCGTACCATCCAAGCCGCTCAACAGATGATGCCATCTCTCACCTCCTTCATATATCACTCCCCACCTGGAGAGGGGAATTATCTTAAAATGCTCTTTGTAGACTACATCTCAGTGTTTAATACTACAACTCCCTCCACACTCACCACCAGGCTGGAGCACCTGGGACTCAGCTCATCTCCGTGTCAGTGGATCTTCACTTTCCTGACTGGCAGACCACAGGCAGTAAGGATGGGCGGACATGTCTCAGCCTCCCTCACTCTCAGCACTGGAGCCCCCCAGGGTTGTATTCTGAGCCCACTGCTGTACTCTTTGTACACGTATGACTGCGTGGCCATTACCAACTCCACCACCGTCAAATTTGCTGATCATGAAGGACCTCAGTCACCTTAGCAATGGACTGTTCTCTCTGTTGTGGTCAGGGAAGCGATTCCGCTCCCAGAAGACCAACACAGAGAGACTGAGCTGAAGCTTTTTTCCCCACAGGCTATAAGGACTCTCAACAAGAACTCCACGTAGAACTCAACTGATTGGACTTGATATGTTTCCTTCACACACGTGTTGGCGCACACCAAACCAACAGTCCTGAACATTTGCACAGGACTGAAGGACTGAACACACAAACATATCTGTTGCACATTCTGGTTTATGTTTGGATACAAAAGGATTACTTTAGCTACTGCACTTTAAAGATGAACAATATCTCTGCGGCGCATCATTCTATTTCACACTCCATGACCACACCGTACTGCTGCTGCCTGCACATCACACATACTTTATACAGTTTATTTATTTATACAGTTGCAGTTTATTTTATTTTGTTGTAATAAAAAGTTAGTTAGTTTATGTTTTATTTTGTTTATTCTTTCCTATTAGCATGTATGCCTCCTGACTTCCTTTTTTTTTTTTTTCAAGGTCACAAACAGTCCTGTAAGCATTTCACTGCCTATCATACTGTGTATGGTTGTCTATGTGACAAATAAAAATTTACATTTTTATTTTTTATTTAATCTATCTAAGAACTATACAAGAGACAAGAAGACAGCAAAAGCAGCATACATGTTTATTTTATATATTAACAACATAAAAATCCCTGGAGACGTAGGGCACGAGGAGCCAGTAGGAGGGGGACCGACTGGACCAGGTGCCAATCCATTACAGGGCACACACACACACACACACACACACACACACACACATGCATTCACACACTAAGGCCACTTTGGGAACGACAATTCGCCTAATCTGCATGTCTTTGGACTGTGGGAGGAAACCGGAGTGACTGGAGGAAACCCAGTAAGCACGGGGAGAACATGCAAACTCCATGCACACAGACCCAACACGGGATAAAAACCCTCGACCGATCAGTCTCTTTAAGCTCCCCAAAAATACGCTAAATAAATAGGTGAGCTTAAACGGACTAACGAATGAATGAACGTTAAGATAAAATATTATGGTTTAGCTAAAAAACTTAAAACATATATTTTATTATGTCATTTCATAAACTGTAGGATCATATACTAAACATATACAGTGAAAGAGGGTTTAAATGCAACTGTTTAGTTTTCCTCATAATAAAATGAATTGCTAATGTGAGGTTTAGATTAGCATCAACAATATTTAGAACAGTGTCACCTCCAGTCCACTAGGCGGCACTGAAGCTACGTTATGTATTTACAAAATCAGAGTTATAACGTTGTTGTGGTTCTAATTGTATGAATACATTTTAACGCGGTTTATTGCTTAATAGTAAACAATATAAGTGTATCGGTATAATTATATATATATCAGGTTAAAATCATATGGTTATACTGGTAATTAGATATTTTTGATTGATCTGAGGTATTGAAATTTCGCAATAATGTCAAAGAAGAAAAAAACACCACCGAAGAAGACGCTGTTTCCGGAAGTGCTCCATTTAAAAGTCCATGTGGGAGATTTTCAGCGTTTGGATGCGAATAGTTAGCTGTTAAAAGTTTTTAAAATGGGTAAAAAGGGTAAGAAAGATAAGAAGGTAAAGGGGGCAGAAAAGACAGCAGCGAAAATGGAGAAAAAGGTTTCCAAGCGATCGAAAAAAGAAGAGGTGGGTGTGTTGGTGCTAAATGCTGAGCTGCATGTGTTAGCCGCTTAGCTAACTGTCAGGTTTGCTGTTTGGAGAAATGTCACAAAAAATATTTTAAGCCAATAAGTTATTCAGGTTATTTATTCTTTATTAACTTGTCAAGTCCATTTAAACACACTTTTTAGCTATTGTTGTTTAGCAACGTTTTAAACCATAATTGTCTTATGTAAATGGCGTTCAGTACATCACCTGCCCTTTAAATTCTGCAGAAATATGAATTAAATACTAATTAATAGTATAACTAATGGGTAAAGAAACATACAAACAAAAACAGCCATTCTTATGGCCAATAGGTTTTCTAAATTTAAATAGGCACATTTTGCCCCGCCCCCACCTTCCTTTGTAAGCCCTATTTGCATACTGGTATACGATTGGCTGATACATTTTATGATGCAATAAGACCCATCTGTAGCGTTTGTCAGTAATCTGCATGGTCTCATAAGACTTTCTAAAGATGCGCTGACTGATTGTCCGCGCTCACCGGAGATCAGACTGGCGTATAGCACGAGTCCGCGTGAGTCGCGCACATGCTCATGTGTAACTCGAAGTGTCTGTGAGTTTGAATCCCCCTGCAGTAGTGTAGGGAGTATAGAAAGCAGATTGGCCTGCATTCGCTCAGCAAACCTCACAAGATGATTAGAAGTTTTCCTTGTCTCGAGGAATCACATGATGTCTGTTGCCTCCCTGGTTGTTAGCTGTCGACTCAGTTAGGTTTTTTTTTTTGTAAATAAAGTTAAATTTAAATCTGTTCCATAATCTAAAATAGGTTTAACCTGAGTGAAATGTAAAAATGTAAACCTGATTTAACAGTCTGTTTTGTTATGAGCGATTCAGGTTTTGATGTACAATTATTTAGCTAAACATATTAAAAAGTGTTAAATGGCTTATGAATGTCTTTAAAACAGCATCCATCTTTAACAAACACGGTTCAGACGTTAAGACCTTATTTTCTATCAGAGTGTATTTCAGTATTATTATTATTATTATCAGCAGTAGTGTGTATTTCTTGAATGTTGCTGTTAATCGGCTGAGACTGAAGAAATAACCCTTCACATTGGTAATAAAAGCGGAGTTTCCTGTGTTTTTTTTATTTTTTTTATCTCAGGAGGATCTCGAGGCTCTCATCGCTGAGTTTCAGTTACTGGATGCGAAGAAAACGCAGGTTGTGGAGAGCACGTGTCCCCCTCCGTCTCCCAGGTACTTATTATAAACCCTTCTTCCTCTGGGTATATGATCATGTGACTGTGTATGATCATGTGACATCTCTCTGCCTCTGCAGGCTGAACGCCTCTCTGAGCGCACATCCCGAGAAGGACGAGCTGATTCTGTTCGGTGGAGAATTCTTCAATGGGAAAAAGGTGAGACGCAGGAAGAACAAGGTCCACTTCCTCAATCGTTAGTGTGCTCATCGTTGTATTTAATTTTTTTAATGATTAATCTTTTTTTTTTTTTTCATTATTTTTAAGACCTACCTGTACAATGACCTCTTCTTCTACAACATCAGGAAGAACTCGTGGGTAAAATCCGACATCCCGAACCCTCCTCCACGCCGCTGCGCTCATCAGGTGACGTCACTCACTGGTGTGTAAGCATGTAGGGAAGGAGTCTCCAGTGTCGGCCAAGTAAAGCAGTTGTGTGGCTTTGTGTGTGTGCGCGTGTGTGTGTGTGTGTGTAGGCGGTGGTGGTGCCCCAGGCAGGGGGGCAGGTGTGGGTGTTTGGAGGCGAGTTTGCGTCCCCTAATGGAGAACAGTTCTATCACTACAAAGACCTGTGGGTTCTTCACCTCAACACACACACCTGGGAACAGATCAAGTAAGAACGAATAACACACACACACACATGCGCGCACACACACACACACACACATGCGCGCACACACACACACACACACACACACATGCACAACATCATCATCAAGGCCACATGCGCCTATCATCATTAGCTCATAAACAATCCTGTATGCTTATTATAGGAGACAGCGCCCCCTCCTGGTGATTTATTATTTCTCCAGGTTTAAAGACAGCACGGCTGTGAAGCAGAATTTGCCGCAGCGCCGCCGCCATGAATACTCCTCTGTCTGTCTGTGTGTCTTCCTGTTGCTGTGATGTTTAGGGCCCCTGGCGCCCCCTCTGGCAGAAGCGGGCATCGCATGGTGCTGTGTAAAAGACAGCTGCTGGTTTTTGGAGGATTCCACGAAAGTGCGAGGTACAACACACGTTTTTTTTTTTGTTTTTTTTTTCCCAGTAAAAACATGTAGCATTTATTTCCTTTGCAGCATCGACTGTTTACATGATAGTTATAATAAATTAATATATTTAAGTGCTTAGTCTGTATGTTATAATTTTCGTGTTATAAGAATTTAATTATCTAGTTATAATTCTATAATTTAAGTCTTTGTGTTTCGTTATAAATCTGACTTTAATGCAGCGTTTAAGGGCTTCGCACCGAGGCGCATCATCATCATCATCATCATCATCATCATTTTAGAGTAACACTAAACACTTTCATGTTGCACTTGGTGATTAAGTGTCTTTGTTTTTAAATGAGGAAACAAAATTCAAAACAGGAATCAGAGTCAGTAAACAGTTTGTTGTTGGCAGGTGCACAGGGCGAAATAAGAATGTAAAAAAATGTATACTTGATGATTTTTTAAAATTAGATTTATTGAATTTTTTTTAACTAAAAACATAAATGAAAACTCATAACTGCATGTTGTAGCCGTTCATGTGCTTCTCCTACCAGTCCTGTGCGCTGTGTAAGTGGTGCCATGTGTTTAGGGATTATATCTACCATAATGATGTTCACTCATTTAACCTGGACACCTTCACCTGGTCCCGACTGACGCCGTCTGGCTCCGCCCCCTCGCCACGCTCCGCCTGCCAGATGACTGCGACGCCCGACGCCACCGGGGTCATCGTCTACGGAGGCTACTCCAAATCTGTACGTCCGTGTTCATGATTCGGTTTTTATTATGTAAGAAAATGTTTTCTCATTAAACGGTGAGATGAAGCTTCTGAAGACGTAAACGTGTAAACAGTTTTAGCCTAGCTTAACACCCTCAAATGTTAACATTTCACTTTCTCATCAGAGAGCCAAGAAGGATGTGGATAAAGGAATCATCCATTCAGACATGTTTCTGCTGAAGAAAGAAGGCAAAGAAGAGCAAGGTAACATTACAATCCAGATTATGAAAGAGCAAAGTAATGAGCTTCGTAATCCAGATTAAATAAGAGCAAAATTGGCTCATAATCCAGATCTTCATGAGGATCTCAAAAATGTACATGTTTAAGACATTTAACTGCCCAAAGCAGTGTTTATAAAACGGGTATAAAAATCTAATCAAATCAAAATAACAGTAACAAGTTGCATGAAATGTTATAACACCGTAACAGTAACTTGTACTCATAAGTGTTTATAGCATTTATATATTAATACACGAGTCAGAATTATGCTAATGATAATCTGTGAATGTTATAAATAATATAATAGACCTAACAGTTATAATTAAAATATCATTATTAAAGGTATAGTCTTGATAGACTGGGTAATATAATTATTAATACAGCGGCAGCATTTCCTGAACAGGCGTTATTGATGTTCAGACCGCGATTCATAAAAGTACAGTAAAAACAACAGTAATTTATTCATACTAGTAAAGTAAGTTAAATTATAAACAAGTTATAGATGATGTTTAATTCATATGATTATGAATATGAACAGTGACGTGGAGTTTGTAGACGTGCGGGTATAAGTAATGGCACCGTTGTGCTTGTGTGTAGAGAAGTGGTCGTGGGGTCGCGTGAACCCGTCGGGCGTGAAGCCTCCCCCTCGCTCGGGTTTCTCTCTGGCCGTGGGACCGGGAGGACGAGCCATCCTCTTCGGAGGAGTGTGTGACGAGGAGGACGAGGAGACTCTGGAGGGAGAGTTCTTTAACGACCTTTACCTGTACGACATCAACAAGAACCGCTGGTTCCCGGGACAGCTCAAGGTACAAAACATCCCACTGCTCGCGCGTTTTATTAATTAAAAAAAAAAAAAGAACTTTTGATATTTGACATCACTTCCCTATTTGTGTGAACAAGGGAAGCAAGTCGGAGAAGAAAAAGCGCCGGCGGGGGAAGAAAGCAGGAGAAGACGGAGGACGGGAGAACGAAGCGCAGCAGGGGAGCGGTGAAGCGGCGGAACAGCCGACGGAAATGGTGAAAGAGATCGTGACTGAGGATGGAACGGTGATGACCATAAAGCAGGCCATACCTACGGCTCAGGAGAGCGAGGAAGAAGAGGACGACGAGGAGGAAGAGCAGGAGGAAGGAGGTGCGGCCGCTCCGTCCGTAGAGCCGTGCCCGAGGTCGAGCGCCATGGCGGCGGTAAAACACGGGAAGCTGTATTTATACGGAGGCATGTTCGAGGTGGGAGATCGGCAGTTCACCCTGAACGACCTCTACTGCCTCGACCTGCACAAGATGGAGCAGTGGGAGGTGCTGGTGGAGATGGATCCCAGTACGTCCTCGGGAGTTCTTATAGAGGTTTACGTAGAGGTTTGAAAAGGGAAAAGGAACACGAAATATATCATAATGTAATTTATCGTGATATTGATATTGCGTGATTATATCGCTTAGTCGTAGATTTAAATTAATTTTTATTGATTTGGTGGAATATTTCATCTTTTGTTCACAATCAGTGATCTCACATTAGTAAGAGAAAAACACATTTTTACAACAAAAAAAAAAGTTAAATATAGTATCTATTTATTTATTGTTGCCCCAAGACTGAGCAAAAGGGGACGTAAACTTTTAGCAACAGAAATCATGAAAACTGAAAATGAATGACCATTTCTTATTAAATAGTAAACAATACAGCAAGTCACTCACTAAGTCCCGCCCCTTCTCTACTTCATTAGTCCAATCATAATCGATTTTTCATTTTATGGAATTAAATTTAAAGAAAGTAAAGTAGAAAGAAACGTATATCTATCTGAAGAGAGCTCCATCTCTAAATCATATATATATATATCTACACACCTAGAAATTCTCAAAAAAATGCCAAAGTAAAAAAAAAAACCTGCTTAGATATCTATCCACTAGACATGGTCACTAAATACAGGGTTTGGACAATGAAACTGAAATGGCTGGTAATTCATTAGTATGGTTCAGGACCTCCTTCTGCGGCCACTACAGCATCAGTTGGTCTTGGGAATGACAGATACGAGTCCTGCGCGGTGACCAGAGGGGTCCTGAGCCGTTCTTCTTACAGAATAGTGTCCAGGTCAGTACGTGATGCTGCTGGAGGAAAACGTTTCCTGACTCGCTCCTCCAAAAACACCACAAAGTGTCTCAATAATATTTAGATCTGGTGAGTGAGCAGCCCTGGGAGATGTTCAACTTCACTCTTCACAAGTATTGGGCCTCGTCATGATGTCGCAGCCCAAACCATCACTGATCCGCCCCCAAGCATTTCACTGCATATCGTACCGTGTATGACTATATGGATGTGACAAATAAAATTTGAGTTTTGAATTTGCTACACTCTGGACATGCAGCAGTCTGGGTGGTCCAGTCGCTTCTTTAGGGCGTCTCCACACCCACACTCTCCCGGACAGTGAAGGTGGACTCATCCTAGAACAATACATGTCTCACATCGTCCACAGCACAAGATCTTCACTGCTGTCACCATTGAAACCGACGTTTGGCTTCGGCACGAGCGACCAGAGGTTTGTCTACAGCAGCCCGGCCGTGTACGTCGACCCTGTGGAGCAACAGACCAACAGTTTTGGTGGAAACAGGAGAGTTGAGGTGCACATTTAATTCTGCAGTGAGTTGGACAGCTGTATGTGGTTTTATGTTTTTTGGACACGATGCGGGTTCGCACCCGGACGTCCCTTTCAGACGGCTTCCTCTCGCGTCCACAGTTACTCCTGCTGGATGCGGTTCGTCCTTCTTGGTGGTGCGCTGACGTTACCCTGGATACCGCGGCTCTTGATACATCACAGAGACTCGCTGTCTCTGTCACAGATGCTCCAGCGAGACGCACCAACAATTTGTCCTCTTTTGAACTCTGATACGTCTCCCATAATGTTGTGTGCATTGTAATATTTTAAGCAGAACTCTGCTATTACTCTGCTGATTAAACCTTCACACTCTGCTCTTACTGCTGGAACGTGCAGTCAGTGAAGATCGTCCACCAGGCTGCTCAGATTTACCCGTGAAACCTCCAGCACCAGTGTTTCAGTGTCATTGTCCAACCCCTGTAGGTGCACTATTTAAAATTAATGAAATGAGATTAGTTGTTTACTTGCAGTATCAGCATGTAACACTATAATTAGCTTGTTTTTATTTTCATTTGTAAATTTCCCTGCAGTTTAATCTATTTATTTGGGAATAAAATATGCTGCACAAGAATAAATTAGTCTTTTAATTAGTCATTAATGTAAAGAGAATAAATTTTAGAATTTAGTATTTAAAAATTTTATGCAGTGTATCTGAAACTTGTTTATTGTGTTGAATGTTTACTTACAAACACGTGCTCAGGTGATTTCTTGCTGTCATTACAGAAACTCAAGAGTGGTTAGAAGAATCGGAGTCAGAAGACGACGGTGAGGAAGAGGAGGGTAAAGCAGGAGAGGATGAGGACGAGGATAAAGAGTCCTCTGAGGAGGAAGAGGGGAGTGATGATGAAGGTGGTAAGACTGTAAAAATCTGGAGGAATTTTTATCTTTCTTTTCTTTTTTTTTTTAAGGAAAAAATACAAAATGGCAGGATGTTCTGTTCTTTGCAAAACTTCTTGGCTCGTTAGTCAACATTAAACCTCAGCATCCATAACACCAGAAAAAATATTTAATAACATAAAGTATGTTGTGCTAATATTAATTAAACAGAAACAAGAAATAAACACTACAGTTCATAAGTAATATTTACATTACGACATTTAGCAGACGTCCTTATCCAGAGCAACCTACGTTTTTATCTTGTTATATATCTGAGCAGTTGAGGATTAAGGGCCTTGCTCATGGGCCAAACAGTGGTAACTTGGTGGTTATGGGGTTTGAACCTGGGCCCTTCCGGACCGTAGTTCAATGCCTCAACTACTGAGTTACCTCTGACCTAAATGAATGACGGGTGCCATTATTTATACCTGGAGTTCAAACATAAACAAACTGCAATTTTAAGTTATACAGTACACATAAATTTACTAAATATACGATCCAGAGATTCTCCTTCCAGCAGGGGGCGTTAATGATCCTCTCGTAAACACGCTCTCGACATGGATTTTCCCACTCTTGCGATGCTAATTCGCTTGTTAATCAATGCATAAAGAAATGAGTAAAATGCTTTGTGTTAAAGGCAGCACCAAAGATTCATAATAGAATAGAATAGAAAATAAATGTGCCTGAAATAATAACACAAAAATTCCTGATCCTTCATGTCTTGAATGAGAACAACCATAAATCCTCATAGTGCTGGTAGAAAAGTGTGTGAATCCTTCAGTTAATGACCTCCAAAAAGCTCATTGGAGTCAGGCGTTAGTGTACGTGAAGTCTCGTTGAGAAAATGAGTTTGGAGGTGCGGACGAGCATCAGTGTGACTGATAAAAACCTCTCAAGGTAAAAAACACTCATACTTTTTGAGTTTGCTCCACACAAGAATACTACGCTAATGTGAGCCATGCCTCATCAAAAAGAGCTTTCAGAGGATCTGCGATCGAGAATTGTTGATTTACATAAAGCTGGAAAGGTTTACAAAGCGATTATAAAGACTTTAGAAAGTCACCAGTCTACAGTAAGAAGTGGGTGACCAGTCAATATGACCCGAAGAGCACAACGAAGACTCATCAGTGAGGTAAAGACACAACCCTGAGTGACAGCCAAAGATCTGAAGGCTTCATTAGAACTGACTAACATCTGTGTTCATGAGTCTACAGTACGTAAAACAAGTGAGGCGTCCATGGCAGGACACCACGAAGGAAGCTGCTGCTTACTAAAAAACTGGGCAGTGACCCAAAACACCAGAGCAAGTCAACAACAGAACGGCCGAGTCCGAGCCCAGACCTCAACCCAACAGAGATGCTGTGGAACGACTTGAAGAGAATCAAACGCATGAGACGTCCAGAGAATATGACCGAGCCAAAGCAGTTCTGCCGGGAAGAAAGTGATAAAATTCCTCCCAGATGATGTGCAGGTCCGCAGGTCCACAGCTACAGGAAGTGCCTGGTTGAGGTCATCAGTGCCATGGGGGCGGGGTCAGCAAGTTAATTCCAAGGCTTCACTTACTTTTTCCACTACCTTGACCTTACACTACCCTGAATATTGACTTAATGTGTTCCATAAAGTGTTAATTTAGGCGCATTTGTCAATACTCTTGACTTAGATGAAGATCAGATCACATGACAGATTAATGCAGCAAACCGTGAGATTTCAAAAGGTTCAAATACTTCTTTTTTTTTCCTTTTCTTTTTTTTTTTGCCACTGTACGTTTTATTCTAGCTTCTTTTCTAGAGGCGCTAAACCAAGAAGTGATCCATCGTGTACCACTTACACCACAATGATTTGCTAATATTAGTGTTTAAATTATTAATGAATGACACGTCACACATTTGAATCATTTATAGTTAAATTGAATGACAGTAATTTTTTAATATTAACATTACCATCGGGCTTACTTACTTAATCCAAAAAAGTTTAACAAGTGTGAGATCATTAAAAACCCTTTTTTCTCTTTTCTTTTCTTTATTTTGCTGTTAGTAATAGAAAGATTTATTTAGAACAGTGGGTGAGAAGTACATTGCAATTTAGCAATTCAAAATGTTAAATTCTACATTATGTCCTAGTTTTTCGTTTCACACTTTTAGGGTTTTGGTTTAACTTGCCTTGTACATGTTACAAACAAATGCAATTAAATTATAGTGATGTTTTAAATAACCACTGGAGAGCGCTCGAAATGCACTTTAACACTCAAAGGGAATTGTGATCCTTAACTCTCGTATGTCCACACTTGTGTGTTGCAGAGGATGAACATCCACCGGTAAATCCCGGCGAGAATGTGACCGAGTATCAGAGCCGGACCGAGGCGTACTGGCAGCGACTGGCTCGCACCAACATGGGCCCTGACGCCAAGGACAAGAAGGTCAACAAAGTGGGGCTCGCTATGGCCAAGGTGTTCTTCGAAGATCAGGCATAGCGGAGCATGTTTATAGTAGATGTGTGTAGATGTGGGAGAGGGAGAGAATGCCGAAATCTGTGTGCGCATGTTTGGACCTATTACTGTCTGCGTGCATGCTGAAGTATCCCTTCATGATAGAATGAAAGTGTGTGTGTACAGTTATACATGTATGTCTGATTTTTCAAAAGCAGCATTTTCTATTTCCTTTGACGTCCGTGAGGAGTTCTGCTCAATAAAATCTTTTATTTCATGTGCTTCATGATTTTGTGTGGAAACGTAAAATTTTCTGTTTAAAATCTTTAGTTTGTCAAATGCACCAGGGTTTAACATGAATCTAAAAAATAAACAAATATTACTAGCTAGTATAGTTTGCCGTTATGCTCATTGTTAATACCAGATAACATTTTTTGGACTGCATGGTAACTTTAATAAACAAAACTGAGAGACAGACAGTGGAATTCATCAGTTAAATGAGGACGAGCTAATGAAAGAAAGCTAGTAGGATTAAACGAGTGTGTATCATTAAAAGTACATTTTGAAAGCTATAAGGTATCATTTCAGAGAAGAATCATTTCAAATCATTGTCATGTTTTGTACACCTCGCTGGCTCTTGCTGACGTTGCTAAATCTAGCTAGCGACAAATAATATAGTGGCTTCAACACAGATTTTAGGCTGTTACAGTTCCTTCAAATACACAAAGGTTAAACTTCTAGTGAATAAATATCTGAAAAAAAAAATCTAATTGTTACATGATAATGCTGAGAATAAAATTCAATAGTTAAAGAGAATAGTTTGATAATGAATCGTTTGCATAAATATGGACATGGATGAAAAGTAGCAAACTACCAATTGGACAGTATGCTAGCTGCTGATATTACCGCAGAAGATTTCAGACATTTTCAACTCCTACGAAGTGTAAGGTTTCAAATCCTAAGGTTTTGTCCGCTTAGCTGACTTTAGCTTTCTAGCCAAATCCGGTACAGTGGCTTTAGGACAAGCTACTCCGGCTAATTTAATTATTGTTGTCTGCTCCCAGACTCAAATTTCTTAATCTACAACATCTTTCTCAGTTAATATCTAATATAGAAATTACCATCATAAACATGCTAGCATTAAACCATGGTGCTATGCTAGCTGCTGCTATACAGGTAATTGGGTGATTGAGAGGAAACAGAACAGTTTAAGTATCATATCTAGTAATGCTCGACTGAAAATAGTCACAACTGGATATTCTATAGCTAGTAATCTAACAGACAGTACATGATGCTGATAGTTTAATGCTTATTTCTAATTCTTGTCATGTTGTGTATCTCAGCTAGAGTCATTTATTTCCTTAATTAAATTTAGCTCAACAGCTACTGTATGCTGGCTGTTGCGCAAACTATCGAGTATGTTAGCTTAATTTGTTGGCCGTTACCAACAAACGTCGTATAGCATTTTGTTCAGTCAAGTTCTGTCTTGAACGTCTATAAAGTGCCAATGTATAATGAACTCTTAGCCATTAAAATATCTTTAGAAACATGTTAGCCAGAGTTAAAACTAGCCAGTATGCCAAGTTTCTGAAGATAATAAAATTGCCAACTAGCAGACTGAGATACATTATAGTTTAATGACTGCAGTAATGTTTAAATGGGATTTTAGACAAAATGAATTGTAAAGTAACATATACTACTGTCGGGAAAAGGAGGTAAATTAATATATTTTACCAGAAAAATAATAGATCGATAGATAGAGTAGGGAAACATGATTACCCACCAAATGTCTGAAATATTGAAAATTGAATTTAATGTCATTATTATGATTATTTACAAAATTGACACTCCAGGATGCAGTTTATTGGCTAGTGTTTATAGTCTGTGCCAATCATGTACAGTAGCAGCATCACAACGTATAAAATCATAAATCAGATACAGGTTTAGAGCTTCAGTTAATGTTCACATCAAACATCAGAATGAGGAACAGGTGTGATTTCTGTAGCTCTAACCGTCACATGGTTGTTGGTGCCAGTTTGAGTGTTTCGGAAACTGATGATCTCCTGAGACTTGAAAAACAAAAACCGTCTTGGGTTTGAGGGTCTGCAGGCTGAAACACCTCAGAGAAACACTGGCTGAGAGTTCAGAGGAGAATGATGAGACTGCTCTGAGCTGAACGGAAGTCTATAATAACTGAAAATAATCACTCTGTGTAGCTGTGGTGAGCAGAAAGACATCTCAGCATGCACAAAATATGTACACACACATAACAGTGTGCTACAAAAACACACCAGGTTCCTCATCTATCGTCCAGGAACAAGAATCAAACTCACCCAACCTGCACAGGTGAAGAAGAGGAACGACAAGGCGAAGGGTTTTTACCTTCAACTGTCCAGTTTGGATTAAAAAAAATTTGTTACACAATAAAAAAGTCTAATCCTACAGAGCCTGGACGTGGATGTGAGCGGGTACATGTAGATCAGATTAAGGTCGAGTACAGCAGCAGTAGAGCTGCAGAATATCTACTAGAAATCACAGAATCTGCATACTGAAAGGCCTGACCTAATTTTTCATCCGGCTGAGCAGAATGAGGGACAGAGAAGTCCTGATATAATGAATGCGGTACTGAGAGATGGACGAATTTACTACGATGCAAACGGGCCGAGCCGAATCGTCTGCACGTCTGCTCCAGTGTCTTATCATGAGACGTTTATAACATAACAAAAGACTTGTTTTATATTTTTGTAGCTCTGATGTGCTATGGCAAATGAATGGGAGTCATCAGAGGATGTCTGTGTGTATGTGTGTGTGTGTGTGTGTGTGTGTGTTTTAAGTAGAATTTAACCCCTGCAGTATTTTCAGACGTTTTTTATTTATTATTTTAATTTTTTTTTCAGTTAATATTTTTCCGCCATTATTAGTGAAGATGCAAAAAAAAAAGGTAAAAAATGTGCATAAGTCATTATGTGGCATAAGTATTTACCCCTGTTGAAATTTTATGGCACTTAATATCAATTTAATTGTTCACCAGCAGGATTAGAAGGTACAAGAAGTCTGGAATAAAGTTTTAAAAAATAACAATTAGGAATTTGTAATAAAAACTAAGGACACCATCCGTCAAAGTAAAAGAGGCGTGGCCTCTGCGTCTATCAGTCGAAGTGAAGGAGATGTGGCCTTTGTATCTGTCAGTCCCAGTGAAGGAGGCGTGGCCCTCTGGCTAAATATTAACTTAAACTGCAACTGCGTAGCTAAACACTGGAACATCATAACGTTGGCCATTTTTGATAATGAAATTTACACCTGATTGGGTTCAAGCCACTTCTTAGGCCCCGCCTCCAAAAGTCTGAATATCAAAATGTAGAAAAAAACAGGATGTGATGTAAATGACAATATACTTCTTCTTTGAACTTGAGTGTGTAAATTTGAACACACTATGCTAATTAACAAAACCTGCTAATGAAGTACAGACTGCAAGTGTTGTTAAGATTGCCTAAGATTTTATAAAGCTACAGTGGAACCTCGGATTGCGAGTAACTTGGTTTTACGAGTGTTCCGCAAGACGAGCAAAGATTTGTAAAAAATCTTAACTTGAAAAACGAGCATGTCTTGGTGTACGAGTGCCGAGTTTTTTGACACCGAAACACACACACCAACACACACACACACACACACACACACACACACACACACACACACACACACACACACACACACACACACACACTCTCTCACCTTTACACCCCCCTCCCCGGCTTCACACAGACACACACACTCTGCTCTACACAGAAACTCTGCTCTGTCATGATTCTTTTCAAAGGTAAGGTGCTGGTTCATTTGTTTGTTTGTTTTTTTACTTTACAGCAGTGATTCCGTTAGTCTGCGCTCACGCAAATGTCATTAGAGAGATTAATTTTTTTTCCCGTTAAAGCAGTGTTTCCGTTGTGTGTGTTCCGAGGGAAGGGGCTAATTCCACACACACACACACACACACACACACACACATGGACACACAAATACACGGCAAATACACAGAAACACTCATCTGTTGGGATTTATTTAAACTTTTTTTAAAGTTAAAGTGCAGGTTAATTTGTTTTATTTTTACTTTATATATTGTATTAATTATTTTTCTGTATTTTTTGGGGGGGGGGGAGGGGGGGGGGAGTTTTCATTATTTCTTATGGGAAGATTTGATTTGGTTTATAAGTGTTTTGGAATACGAGCCCGCTTCCTGAACGAATTATGCTCATAATCCAAGGTTCCACTGTATTTTATAATAAAAATAATAATTATTAGTTGTTGTTGTTGTTGTTGTTTTTTACAAAGTATTGTGGTTTTTGTAATCTCTCACCTTCTCAAACATGTTATTAGACTGATAATGATTTTACCGGCTGTGACATAAAGTGACATCACTAAATTATTTAAAAATGTTTGGTCAGCTGCGAAAGCATCACCACACACACATAAATTCCACCTGAGATTCAGGAAAACAAGCCATAATCCTCTCCTGCTTTGGGGACACGGCGTAACTCGGTGCGGCTGTTCTGTTGCAGTAATCTCTGCTGAAATTTTCCTTGTTTCCCTGCAGAGAGAGAAAGACACACACACACACACACACACACACACACACACACACACACACACACACACACACACACACACACACACACACTCTCTCTCTCACTCATGCACACACTGACTTCAGAAACATTACTACATTTTAACAATGAAACCCACACAGTAACACTGATTGTCTTTATGTCTCTATATAATAATCTCCTGATACACTGATGCACTTATCCCAGTGTTTCTCTAGTGCTTGGACACCATCAAGGTAGAACGTTTTCTCAGTACACTGCAGCCGTCATTTGCATACTGTAATATGATTGACTCTCAGAATGTATGATGTAAGATTAGTTTATTTCTTAAATATTAATAATAATAATAATAATAATAATAATAATAATAATATTTTCCACTAAGATTTTACAGCTTTGTGTTTCTTTCAAGAATGCAGCAAAAAATGGAATTAATTTATTTGATTAAAAATTGGCATATATAATATACCATCTTAAGCTTCTCAACAGGGGGTAGGGAGATTTGTTGTTTTTCTTTATGTTTCTGGATGAATGTGTGTGTGTGTGTGTGTGTGTGTGTGTGTGTGATTGAGAGATTGATGTAGTCGAGTTAATTTTAGCATAAGTAATACTGTTGGAAGACCCACACATGCACGCGCGCACACACACACTCACACACACACACACACACACACAGAGTGCATGTAGAAATACATATTTTGATTGTTGGTGAATAAAGTGGGTGTGGCCAGATGTTTTGTGGGCGGGGTTTTAATGGACCTGAAGAAGTTCTCTAGACTTCTCTGAAATGATTTTAGGTTTATATTATCTATCTTGTATTTTAAATTCCTTAATTAGAATTTTTGCGTAGCTTAGGTTCTGTTTAAATTCACTGTTCTTTTTTTTTTCATTTAAAAACATTAAAATGATTTCAATTTCAGGTAATGAAAAAAAAGCTATTTTATTAAATTGAAATTATCAGAGAGGGAGTAAAGATAGTTACATAACTATCGATACCAAAAATATAAGGACTACTACTACTAATAAGAATAATTTATATAAAAAAAATGTGTTTAATGTGCTATTTAATGTACAGAATCTTATTTCATTTATTTATTGAATTAGTTAATTATAATGAATAAAATTTTGCATCCTGTCAGTTTCTAGATAAAAAAAAAAATCCTGTTTCACTGTTTTGTATTTTAATTGTTTACATTTCTGTTTAGGGCAAAGACCTGTCATCGGTTTTGAAGAAATTGTACTAGGCTCAGTTTAATTATAGTAATTAAAATTAATTTTAGTGTATTGTTTTTGTGTTTAGTTTTGTTGGGTTAAGATTTTTAAAAAAATTTTTTATAGTTTCTAGAAAGGAACATGTACCTTGTAAACTAAAAGCAAAACAGAAAAATAACTAAATAAACTACTACTAATAATAATTGCTGTACATTTTCCCCTTGGCTGTAGTTCTTATTAAGGGTGACTCTGGCTAGATTATAGTAAGTTATGTACATGTTCGATATCATTTCATCGACGTTTATTACAAGATGGCAGTGATCAAATATTTTAATGTTTTTTTTTTTTTTAATGACCACAAAAACAAGAGTTTACTTTCAAACACTTTCATTATGTTCTCCACATAACTCAAAAAACGAACAAACCCTCAGGAAAACAAAAGTTCAGAACGGAATAAGAGAAAAAGAGAGTAAAAGAAGTGGGCATGCTCGGGCATGCGATGGCCGACCGCAGGGTCGTGTTGCGTCCGTCCGGGCAGGATGGAGGTTACAGAGGAGATTTCAGCCACCGCATGCTTCGTTTTCATCTCCAAACATCTCCCACACACACGCGTATACACACACACACTCACGCACACACACACATGTATCAAACCCAGCATATGGAGTGTGTACACGAGGCCTAAAGGCCATCCAACTGTACCATTTATACCAGACCATGTGACCAGTAACCTGCATCCAGGGCTGCTTTTAACACACTCTCATCGACTTCCTGTTCAGATTTGGAGGTGTGTGTAAACGTTTAAAAAGAGGACTTTAATAAAATGTAATAAACATATTTGAAGCAATGTGCATCTTAATTGTATATTTTCATATCAGATTGCTAAGCAGCTAGCATGCTAATGCGCATGAAATCATTCACATGGTCACATTCACTGTGGTCGTCATATTCATTAGCGAAAAAGAAAAATTTTTAAAAAAATGTTAAAAGTTTGATAAAGCTAGTTGTGTTTAATATCTTGATTTATTTAAAATAATCTATCCAGCAGTGCAGCGGGCGAGGGGTGTCTGAGGGTGTCGAGAGGTAAATGTAAAAAACTAGCTAGCTAGCCAATAGCTTGTACAATAAATAATTTACTCTTTAACTAGTTAGCTACATAGTTAGCTAGCTAGTACAGATACTTCGCTATCAAAGTCTATACAATGGCTGTTAATTATTAAAACATTCAACAGCATTTAATAAAATAAAAATGATTTAATATAGGTAAACAAATCCGGATCTGCAATTATCATAACTTCAGTATCATAACTTAAATGAGGTTGTGAACCTTTAACAATCTTCTTCTTTGTAAAAGAAATCGCCTGTGCGATTGCCGCATGTTATTAGTCGTCGCGATGCTGTACGAGAGTCCGATACAATCTCAACCGCATTCTCTAACAAGCTGAAGATAAAAATCTGAAACTAGATTAAAGTAAATAATTTAACATTCTACTTATGTCATCACTCAGGAAATTAATTGGCAAATACTATTTAAAGTAAGCTTTTTTCAGCAATAACATATTTGTAGCCTTCCCAGGAGATGGAGATTTTAGGCCTAGTTCACACGCACACGGGTGTGGATAAAAAGGGATTTTCTTTTCTCCTTCATCCTTAAAAAACTTTGTCTACAAAGAAAAACACACTCATTTAAGCATGCCAAACCAGCAGGTGGCGATATAACCGTAACCCTAGGGCCATGTTGGCCAATCCGAGAAATGTCTTGCTTTAACCTCATGATTTAACATCAAACACCAGAGATACATCCACACGTCACCACTGAAACACGTGTACAGCGGAAAGCGCTTTTTTTCTAACAGGTCTGTTTTATTCTTCTTGTTTTATGGCAGTTGGCATCCAATAAGTCCTGATCTCCCTTAAATCCTCTTTTATTAAATACTTTCTTCCTCGTCATTTCTCCTCCATTGTCTAAAATTCTTATCACAGTGGACTCAACCGTTGTAATTTCCCATTGAGAATTCACGATCGTTCGGCGGGAAGCTATAAGCGGCTAAATGACGATGTTTATTTGATGTCTGTCAGACGTGGGAAAAGATTAAAGTGACCAATAGAAAATGTTTGTAAACATTCAAAAATGTACTCAAGCATTAAAAAGTAAACATTTTTAACTGAACTAAAATAGAATAAATGATTAATTGGCATTAATTCTCATTTTGATCAAATAAACTGGATGAGAATGAATTGTGAATAAATGCTAATTAAATGTGCATGGTTTATATTTTGGATAAGAGATCTATACGGAGTAAATAAGTGAAACTTTGTTTAAACTGTAATCAATTTCAATAAAAGTTCATTGAAGCATAATCATGCCAAAATAATACTTCAGGACGTGTAATTGCTCGAGTCCCTTCCGCTCCTGAGGCTCGGGGACGAGGGCGTGTTAAACCCAGCGCTGGATCTCTGCAGGTCTCACCTCCAACCTGTTTAGTGTTTCCTCTTCGATTTGATTGCTCTTTTTTCCTTTTTTCTTTTTTTTTGTTTCAAAATCAATGTGGTGGGAGAAGAGAGGAAAATATAGATATATAGATATATATATATATATATATATAGAGAGAGAGAGAGAGAGAGAGCACAGACTGTGAGTGATCAGTGACTCAGGCAGGAGATACAGGCCCCATACACACACATGCTATAAAAACACACACACACAGCTCAGAGTCTTTAAGTTCAGTTAGCTGGACAGGAGAAAAGAAATAAATAAAGTGGTCGCATCTCTTCGAGTGTTTGTTCCCTTTTGGTTGGATCAGGAGTTCGTCTCAGGTGTTTGGGTCCTGCTGAAAGATGATCTTTCTTTTACTTTTTTTTTTTTGGAAAGACGCCACTGCGGTGCTGGAGTGGGTTCGATATTTTCATCAGGGATCAAGAGAAAAAAAATCCACAAATAAATTTATAAATAAAAATAAAAAGCAACCGTATACTGTTTCCAAAAACT
>CM059214.1:35345539-35423039 GCA_030347435.1 Clarias fuscus | reverse complement strand
TTTTGCGGGGGCGAGAGCATGAGGTCCCTGCGCAGAGGCCGAGCCTCCAGTTTCTCCCCCGTGCGTAGACTGTCCAGCTTCTGCACCGAGTCCACACTGGGACGTTCCGTGTCCTCTTTTTCCCTCTCCTTCTCCCTGTCCCTGTCTCTTTCTCGGTCCCGGTTCTTGGCCCGGTTCTTGCCCCGGTGACGCTCCTCTCCTTGCCCATAGGGCTTCTGGGAGTTGGAGTCCATGGGTTGCAGCGGCTTCATCTCCATCTCGTAGTTGCTCAGCTTCTCCTCGTCTTGCTCGAGAAGTCGCGTCTGTGTCCGGTGCGAAGTCCATTCCGCCCACTTCTCCCGTGACGACGGCTTGTGATTGGACGTGCCGTGCTCCCTCGACGACACCTTGTGATTGGTCGAGGAGTGCCGGTGACCGTTAGTGTTCGCCGCTCTCACGTGTTCCTCCCCTAATCCGCTCCCTACACTCGGCCTGCCGTGGCTACGACCTTCTACCAAAACCTGAATTTCAGAAGCTCCACCCCTCTCGTCGTCCACAGCGCTTTGTCGCAGGAAGCGGGCGTTTTTGGGGCGGGCCCGAGGTTTGGAGGTGGGACTTGGACCCGGGCTGACGTCGGGAGTGAGTTCTGTGGGAGTTGAGCCCTTCATGTAGAGCTCGGTGCTGTCTTGAGTCTCGCTCGACATCATCTCCACGTCGTTGTCGCTCGAGGGCTGCGGCTTCGGCCTTTCACACTCCACTCCTGCACACACACACACACACACACACACACACACACACACACACAAGTTTTTTTGTTCAGTTTTCTTTGCCGTTATTAAAAAATGTCCACTGGATTAATCAGAGAATCACAGACAACTGAAATGCAGTGCAGTAATGTCTTATAAAAATAAATAGACAGACTGATAGTCCAGGATCAAAAAACAGAAAAAATCCTAAAAATAAAACACTAAGGATGAGGACAAGGACAAAAAAACAGGCACTAGAAAAGTACGGCTTAGAATAAAATACAATGCACACTTTATACTTATTTAATACGCACTGACTGGCCAAAAAAATAAAAGTAGCTCAGTGTAATGTTTCACTGGTGACGGTGCGCGTTCACTGCGGCACAACAACCTCATGCAGCAGCGCAACGTTCACTAACATCCAGAGCCGCGTGAATATTTGCCCGAAGTCTGGTACTGATACGAGGAAGTGGAACCGCTCAATGAACTCTTCTCCAGAACGTCCCGCTGATTTTCAGTGCGGTGAAATGATCCCTGACGCTCCCAGAACCTCTCTGTCACACTAAGATTAGAACTGATACCCTGCTGATTCAGTACATTCAGGTGGTCATGTGACGTCATTTGATCTCCACATAACGTTGCTGAGTCTCGACCTGAGCGACTGAAGCGACCCCAGATCATAACACCGTCTCCAGAGGCTTGTACAGTGGACACTATGCATGATGGGAGCATCGCTTCATGCGCTTCCCTTCTCACCCTGACACGCCCATCACTCTGGAATAGACTCAGTCTGGACTCATCAGGTCACATGACCTTTCTCCATCGCTCCAAAGTCCAGTGTTTATGATCTTTAACAAACTGAAGTCTTTTTTCTGATGAGTCTCAGTAACAAGTGATTTTCTTATGGACGCGCAGCTGTTTAGTCCCAATCCTGTGAGTTCTCATCACACTCTGTGTGTGTGTGTGTGTGTGTGTGTGTGTGTGTGTGTAAAGAAAATTCTGAGCCAGATTCTTCTTCTGCGGATCAAAAGAAAATCTTTGATAGTATTCCCATCTCTGTAATGCATTGGGAAAGGTGGGTCCCCTTAAACCACCACCCTACTGGTTTGGTCCTTATAAATCACAAAAACCAATATAGGTGTGTGTGTGTGTGTGTGTGTGTGTGTGTGTGTGTGTAATGCTCTTTTACTTTCACTATTAAACACAGCTCTGATTTTAACATTTTTTACAATGCAGCTTCCCCAAGCGTTTCAGTCATCTCAAATTCCACTCTTTCAGGACGTTTTTACCACCTTAGTGTTTGTGTTTGGCCGGGCAGTGTATTTATTTGATATTATTTATTATTTATACCACAAGACTTAATATTCCTCTGGTAGCAGTCCGTGCACAGGGACGCGGGCGGACGATGTTTCCTGTAACGGCGATGTGAAGAAGACGTCTCCAGCGTCAGTGTAATACGTTCCTGTATAATTACAGCAGAGCTCATGATGAATTTCAGTGTACTTTGATGTTTCTAAGGCAACATTTATGACACAGCACAGGAAACTCTGACCATATAAGGACATATGATGAGTCAGGCCAAAACATTATAGTAAACTTTGATTATATATATATATATATATATATATATATATACAGTGTAAATGTAGGTGTACGTTTGTACTTATGTGCTTGTGTGTTGCTGCTGTGACTGTGCAGAGATTTAGCCGAAATAAATAAGTAAATAAATAAAAATAAACACAGAAGGTCCACAGAATAATAATGAGACAAGTGTCAAGTGTCCTCACAAAACCCGGTGTTTTCACAGATTTAATTTTATTTGAGCCACAATTACTTTTTGGTTGCTAAGGGGTTCACATAAAGGGAGAGGAACTGTGTGTGTGTGTGTGTGTGTGTGTGTGTGTGTGTGTGTGTGTGTGTGTGTGTGTGTGTGGGTTTAAGCTTGATACGCGTGGGCGCATTAGAAAGGTCAATCCTGACCTCCCCTCATTTTCCTGTTGCCTGTGCCATCATTCACTCCCACACCGCCCTCACCCAAACACACACACACACACACACACACACATACACACATACACATACAGAGCTCCCTTATACCACCCACAGCAGGCAGAAAGCTGAAGTCTAACCATCATTTAAACACATTTACTCACTTTAAATACTACATTTATTGGAATTTTAAAATATATTTATTAATTAATCTCTACAAAATCTTCATCTACAGTGCACACTCCATTACTCTCCTTTTTTAAAATAAGCAAATGTATAAAATAATATAATTCTTTTTAAGGTTGCCATATGTGTAAAAACACTTGACTGGTACAAAGCACTGGCACTGGAGACTCCTTCCGGACATTTCCATAAATCTCCTGGCTTAAAGCAGACGTCCCTGCGAGCGAGCCGTCGCTATAGAAACCGTATAGTGTGTTAATTTAAACCCGCACTACAGTCAGAACTGCTGTTATAGAGAATAAACCAATCAGAGTCCAGGACCGAACGATGTGTTATTTAATACTTTTATATATTTAATGAGTGCGTCTGATTCAGTCCACCCACTAGTGCTGCGCGTCTCAGCTCGGCTGGGATCTGACAGAGTGTAAGCGTGTTAGTTCGTGTTTCGGGTTCTCACCGTTTCCTCGATGCTGAAACGAAGGTGAGAACTCTTTAGCTGCGATTCTGGCCAGCCTGCACTCCTCCTGCGCTTTCTGTGCCGCCGTCGTGGCCGCCTCCGCCTTCCCCCTCGCATGGGCCGTCCTGTAATAACAACAACAACAACAACAATAATAACAATAATCATCACTGTATTAATGAGTTAAAAAAAGAAAATACAGAAATAAATACAAATTAAAATAAATATCCTAAATTTAAAAAATAGCCTTACTTAATAAAAATAAGAGAGAATGTTGTGTATTAGTAAACCTAAAGTCCTCACTCTGGGGTTCGATGGAGTGATAAAAGATTTTATATGGGCGGAGCAAGTGACTGCATCGCTCAGCCTTTGGACCCATGTGATTGGGTTTATGAAGACAAACAATGGACCGCTGTTCCTGCATGGTGGACCGGTCACTGGCAAAAAATAAATTAAATAAAAATAATAATAAAAAATGTATCAGACTCAAAGTGCATCAGCTGACTGTGAAAATGCCTGGTATGCCTGATTACCAATCTAACCCTGGTACCTGTTTTCCAAATAGTTCAGTCTTCATGGCATCAAACTGCTGCAGTGATGGCTGTCTCTGACCCTTGGGTTCCTGGTTCCCTCTTTGACCCTTTATGGTGACCTTTGGGTTCCTGGTTCCCTCTCTGTCCTTTTACAGTGACCCTTGGGTTCCTGGTCTCCCCCCCCTCCCCCCTGGACCAAGGCTCTTCACCCCTGTTTGTTTGGGTGTCCAGTTCTGGGACGACTGATGGTTGTTATACTGTATATGTGTGTGTAGAACTGTCATGCTTTTGGGTGCTTTCAAAACTGCAGAATGTTTTCTCGTGTCCTTCCCGAGATCTGCGTCTTCACACAATCCTGTCTCACAAGTCAACAGATAATTCTCTCGGGCTCATGGCTTCGTTTTTTACACTGACTCGCGCCGTCATATAGAATAATATAGACAGGTGTGTCCATTTCCTAATTCTAAATTAGGGACTGGTGGACTCCAGTGTAGAAGTGTAGAAGCATCTCAAGGACGACTGATAGGAGCAGGACCAGAGCACCAGAGCTCAACTGTGCCTTGATCCTACAAATCGGCTACGTTTTAGCTACGGAAAGTTGCACTTATGATTACAGTGTGATCACCTTCGCTACGAGCTTATGCTAATTACCCATGCAGTCCTTACTACACCGCATTTGCTAGAGGTTTTTTATATGAAATAATTTAATTCTACTCTCCTCCTTTTGGATCTGATCTTAATGTGTTAAATCTTCCATGCTAGTACCTTCCCGTCTCCTTTTGGATCTGATATTAACGTGCTAACGCTCCCACGCTCTCAATCTCTCTCCATGTCTCTCTCTCCCTTAACACTTCCTGGTTCGTCTCCAGATGAACATCTGTACAACTTCCACTCTTTGTTCGTTGATTTCACCAGGAAGTGTTAAACAGTTTATGCCCTTTGCAGTAGCAGATGTAGAGTTTGGAGACAGGAAGCAGAGCTGGAGGTGGCAGAGCTGAGGACGCTGCGATTCGCTTTGGGAGGGACATGGAAAGACTCACAGTCCAAACATGGTATTGGTGTTAAAAAATGTCTCACCTACAGTAGGTGAAAAGTTTCAGATAGGATCATATTTCACCATTTTTCTATAATACTTAATGCTTCTTATCTTGAAATAAATAATAAATACAATTTGCTAAATGCCATTTAATGTCTGTAGCGTCCGTAACTTTTTAAAATTCAAATCTTTAAATAATTTTGTCATTCAGATGAAACTTGGTCAATTTAGATTTCACATGAAAAGTCGTAAATCTGAAAAAGTGAATTATTCTAAAATTGTTAAGACATTGCGACATGGTTACGGACACTACAGATTTTTTTTTGCTTTGAAGCTTTTACCGAAAAACAATTTCAGTCACAATTTTTACATATGCTTCTAGAAGCTTACACCAATTTTACTTCAATACAATATTTCAAGAAATATGAATAATTTGCATTTTAAACGATTATTGTTTGAAGTGAGACAGTTTAACACTGGAAAGCCATTTTTGGGGCTCATACAGTATAAAATCGTCTCTGAAGTTAGTAACTTGTCATTTCTAGGGAAGCGAGATCGGTCACTTCATTGTTACATAACCTTCAGCAGGAGCTTGTTTGGCCGCACACATTTTCTGTATGATATGTATAACATGAAATATATCTCTATATACAGTATATAATCAGGACCAGTACGCTGTCCTCCACCTGGTACACAGTGGACGAGATGGAAACACTCCTGCTGGAGGAACTTAAACTCACCGCTTTGTAAAACGTCCTGTTTCTCACACGTCGTCTCACAACACTGAATGCAACGGACAGAAAGTACAGAGGCGTCGCTCTTCAACAAAAACACGACTTCAGTTGTTACAGGAAGAGAATGAAAGCATTTCAGCTCACACACTCACACACTGGTGTAACGGTGGATCATTATTGATTATTTTTCTGTAACAGCCGACACGGAGTCGTTTATTCCTCGCCTGTGTCTCGGTGCGATACAGCATGTGACCGCGCATCGATTTCCTTCTTTCTTCTAACTCCAGGTCTCCTCTCACTCTCTCACACACACACACTCTCTCACACACACACTCTCTCTCACACACACACTCTCTCACACACACACTCTCTCACACACACACACTCTCTCACACTCTCTCACTCTCACTCAGGCAGCAGGTCAGGTGTGTGTGTGTGTGTGTGTGTGTGTGAGTGTGTGTGTGTGTGTGTGTGTGTGTGTGTGTGTGTGTGTGTATGAAAGAGTATCTTCATATGTGCATAAAGCAGTCTGAATGTGTGTGTGTGTGTGAGTGTGTGTGGGCATGCTGTGTGCTAGCGTGTGATTTGTGCTGAGTGGGATTGAGCTGTGACGGCTTCTCTTCACCGTTCGTGTGGGTGTGTGTGTGAGGGTGAGGTGAGCCGAGGTGGGACAGGCCTTTCTGGTTGTCCTGGCAACGGTAGGAGAATGTGTGAAGGAGGAATGGAGAGAGAGAGAGAGAGAGACAGAGAGAGAGAGAGAGAGAGACAGAGAGAGAGAGAGAGAGAGACAGAGAGAGAGAGAGAGAGAGACACAGAGAGACACAGAGAGAGACAGAGAGAGAGAGAGAGAGAGAGAAACACACACACACAGAGAGAGAGACAGACAGAGAGAGACAGACTTTGACTTTTAGGTGTCTTTAATTTTGAAACATTCATAACATTTCTATCTTATTTGGAAACGTGCAAGAATGAAGTGAAATTGCCGTAGTTATTTAGATATTTAGATAGATAAGCAGCATATATATACTCACACACACACACACACACACATGCACATACATAAATACATATATGCACATACACACATATACATGTACATCTATATGTATACATACACACATATGTATACATACATATGCACAAACACAAATACATGCATACATACACACACATACACATCCATATAATAAAGTTTTACATTTTCACATGAGTATGCTGAGTTAGATAAAAGAAGTTATAGTGGATAAAAACGTCAATAAATAAATAAATAGTCACAAGATAGAATCTATGATGGTTTGATTTCGTGATGGTACATAACATGAAAACACCTATAAGACAGGAAATGATTAATAAATAAATAAAATAGGTCAATAAATAGGTAACTAAAAGGGGTAAAATAAGATGCCTTTGTAGCTCTGTATACTGTGTATGTCCTCATAAAACTTCTGTTAAAAGGTTAAAATTAACAGATCGTTTTCCACACAGCATAAACTTCCCCCCTGTCCCCAAACTTTACAGAAGTCCTGCAGCTTGTCTGTCATTGTTGCGTATGTGAATTCAATCTTTAGTCTGGTTTTTACAAGAGTTTTAAACATGAGCTCTGGGTTCAGAGTGCCATCATTTTTTATTTTGTTTTTTCTTGTAAGCCATGTGGCCAGTTTTGCTTTGCCAATTAGAAAATTCGTGATGCAAATTCTTTCCTCGTCTGCAGCCGAGTATTTCGGGCCAAGAATGTACAGGCTTTCTGTTAGGGTTTGATCGAAACTCGCTGTCCATCATCTCAGCGTGTTAAACATTGGCCTTAGTCTCTCACACCTTAAAAAGAGGTCCTATAGTACCATCGAAAGTTGATAGGGCAGACATTCACAATGAGATGTCGCCGCCAAAAACTTACAGCACCTGGTATTCCCAGGCGGTCTCCCATCCAAGTACTAACCAGGCCCAAGCCTGCTTAGCTTCCGAGATCAGACGAGATCGGGCGCTCTCAGACTGGTATGGCCATAAGCAAAGAGAGACAGAGAGAGAGAGAGAGAGAGAGAGACACAGAGAGACACAGACAGAGAGAGAGAGAGAGAGAGAGAGAGAGAGAGACACAGAGAGACACAGAGAGACACAGAGAGAGACAGAGAGAGACAGAGAGAGAGAGGATGCTGCGTTTGGGAAAAAAGGAAAAGGCAGGTGGATAGTAGGAGGACGAGAGTGGACGTGATAAAACATTTATTCACTTTCAGTCAGTTTCCTGGAGGTGTGTGTGTGTGTGTGTGTGTGTGTGTGTGTGTGTGTGTGTGTGTGTGTGTGTGTGTGTGTTAAATAGTGTTCTTATTGGAGTATAAGCCATTTAAAATATTGCTCACTGACACACAATATACAGAGACGTAAAGAGTAAAATAACAGTCACTTATCCGAGTCCAAGGTTTGTGAATCGAGAGTCGACTCGAAATTAAATTGACTCACTCGCACTGATTCAGTGTAGAAGAGCAAGATTACTGAGCACCTGTGTATCTGTCAGTCTCAGCGAAGGAGGTGTGGCCTCTGTGTCTCAGTCTCAGAGATGTGTGGGCCTTTGTTTTTGAGTCCCTGATGTTTTACCCATAATGCACTTCAACATACTTATAATAAAGTGTACAATTAGCTCTATGTTATACATTTGTACATTTACTTCTAATTCTCTTCTTTCTTTTCTCAGCAGCTCCATCAGTTCGTCTGTTAATGAGTTAATCAGTGCATGACATCAGAGTTTCTTCTCATTCATACACGCACTTTGTTTTCACTCCTCCCTAACACGCAGCCTCCCGCCTCTCACACCTAAGCACAGTATTCTCTCTCTCACACACACGCACACACACACACACGCACACACACACACACACACACACACACACACACACACACACACACACACACACACACAGTCTCCTTCATTAACACAGAGAAAGTCAGAGCCGGATGCTGAACGTCGGGTGTGAAATGTGTAATAGTGTACCGATGTACCGATCCCAGACAGACAGGATAAAGCCTCGTTCATTTGTATAATTAACATCTTATAGGTGATGATTCAGTTACTGCAGTAAATGTTACATTTTCAGTATGATGAAGCTGATATCAGAGATTTGATTACAGTGGGGTGTCTTGTCTAAAAAGTGAAATATTGATCAAAGGGGAATCAAACTCAGCCTCCAGCTGTTTAACAGAGAGATTTACAGGAAACTGTTTCTGAGCAAACATGCAAATACAGCACAACACAGAAATAAACACCATAAATAACAAAAAGTGCACATTTAAAAAAAGAAAGTACAAAAATAATCCAATAAAGCAAAGAGAAGAAAAATCCATATTGTCATTTTGTAAATGTTTTTTTTTATTATTAGACAATATGTGGTGCAAAAAGGTTCAGGTTTATATAAGTAATAAATAAAAATAAGAGAATAAAATGATTCGGTTACGTCATTAAACGTAGTTATTTTGTGGGCCAATTTACACATCAACAAGATCAACTTTTTAAAATGAATTTTTAATCAAGTTAAGTCAAGTTGTGTGTGGACCGGACAGTCTGCTGTGGCGCCCCCTTGATAGGAGAGGCAGAAAGAAAGGTTGATTTAAGGTGGTAAAGTGTTGCTGTTCCACTATAATACTACAGGTGGTGCTCTAAAATATTTACATATTGACAGGCAGGACAGCGTCCTCCGTGGTAGGACTGAATTATTTGCTAAATAATGGGCCTCCGAGCGGCGCAGATCGCGAGTTCGATTCCCGGGTGATGCTGTAACTCTTAGCAGCCGGAGGTCTAGAGAGAGCTGATTGGTCGAGCTCATACTTAGAGCTTAGTACTTAGAGGTACTTAGTGCTCCCACATTAATCACGGCTCTACAGCCAATCAGGGGCGTCTGTGAGCTCACGCTGGGAGCGGAAGGAGCAGATAGCGCTGTCCTCCCGCCCACTGCTGTTACTCCGCCCACAACGGTGCATGAGCGAGCAGTTCGAAAAGATGCGGTCGGTTGGCGTCATGTGGTTCGGAGGAAACACATGATAGTCATCGACCCTCCCGGCTGAGTGGGAGCCTTAATGTGGGAGCCCCCTAGTGACGGGGAGGAATTGGACACGACTAAATTAGGGAGAAAAAAATGTGTGCCTAAGAAGATTATGCAACATGGAAATGATGAATCTTGCTTCCCTAAAACATCCAAGTTGCTAATTTCAGCCCTTTTGGAGAGATGCTTTTCTGCCCCGAAAATGTTAGAATAATACGCTTTTTCAGATTTATAACTCAACATATGAAATCTAAATTGGCCAAGATTCATCTGAATGACCATTACGATCGTTAAAAGGTTTAAACTAAAAAAAAAGTTACGGACACTACAGAAAAGGACATGAAAATGTTTTTAGCAAATGTGTTTTGGCCGTATAGAAAAAAGAAAAGCGCTTCCTGGAGTGTCTTTATCCTGCCTGTGGTTGAAGTACAGAACCTCTTTACCTGTAGGACATATCGCCGGATGTACCCATGTGTCAGTTCAGGTGGTTTATCGGTGGTTTAACGGTGTAGCTGTTTCTGCTGCTCATTTCATACATTATGTAAAAAAGTCAGTGCCAGATTTGCAGCATGAAACAGGAGGAAATGTGTCTCAGGTAAACCTCAGGAACGATTTCATCAACCACTTCCTCCTGTATAACTAATCCTGTCCGAATACGGCTTTGGAGGAGTGAAATCTCTTATTTATAACTCCGCCCCCATAGTAGCAGAAACCCAGAAGTGATCCGAACGACAATGAACTTCAGTATTGATCTTCATTTGAAAGTACGTTCTCTCTCGCTCCTCAGAAATAAACGCCGGTGATGGCGCGCTAATCCGACACCGCTAACGTTGTATAGAGCTGAGTCACGCTAATTTCCGGTGTTAGCTCATCAGGATGTGTTTGGGTTCCTTTATCGCGCCTAACAGCGATGACCCAGAAGCTAATCGGCTTAGCCGCTAGCCCACATCCTGCACAAACAGATCTCCTCTAATCTGTGACACACGCAGGTTGTGACCACTGTGATTTGTTTGAAATGTGGAGGCTAAATATAATAAGAACCACCTGAGTGATTTCCTTTATTGAGGTTTACAGAAAAGTCACTTGAATTAAAAATGAATATTAGATAATTAGTAATATTAGTTTAAAAATAATATGAAAAGAAAGCAAAAAAGTGTCAAATCAAATTTGAACTAACTAATTGAATCGAATAGGTTTGTGGGCGTGGCCTGTCTAAGTTTTAAAGCTAGCTAGTGAAACGCAAATTACATGATGCACTAATCCGTGTGATAAACGGTTGCTCGATTTGCTGTAAATGTTTCGCTCTCACTGTAGCTTCTAACTAGCTCCCAAGTTTAGCAAGGCGGACTAGCAGTACCAGCTCCATCCGCGACACCACGATCTCTGCTACTTCCTTCCAGCTTCAGCATTTTTCTTCTCTTCACGTTGAATAAACATATGAAGTGCAAGTGAGTATGAAACATAGGAAGGAATGTCGCAGTTCCTGCAGCACGCGACCGCGCTGTCGTTAGCATCCGACTTAACGTGCACAGGATTGGGAAAGTCTCAGCTTAAATGTCTTTTATTTAAATTTATCATCACTAATCAGTCATTTTTTCTTGAATTTTCTTTCACAAAAATGGTCTGATGAGATGTCTGTATCACGGTGTAAAACACACACCGTTATTTATTCTTTTGCTGTGTTCGTGTTTTAAAAGTATTAATTCTAAAAGTATATTTCTAAGTGAGAGCATTTAAAGAACGGGAAGCATCTGGGATTCACATCACTGAGCTTTAGCAAAGACGCAGTGACGAGATAAAAGTAAATGTTGAAATATACAGTAGCTGCTTAAAATCAATTGTTGTTTGTACAATGACGTTTAGAAGTAAAACCGTAACTTTAAGTTTCATTATTAACATACAGTAGCAAGCTGTTTTTATTGGTGCATCTTATTCAACTTTAAAAGAGAATAAAAGAGAGTCTGATAAAGGAACGACTGTTTCTAGCTGCTATAATGCATCACGTGCAAGAACTTACATAACTGAAGAACATGTGAGTGGAAAATAATCAACTTCATCAACCACACAACTGTAACACACCTCCGTGTCTTTGACTGGTAAATGTCGATTAGTTCCTTGTCTCATAGCTACATAATAAATTCACTACAGTAGTGCTAAGACATGATGTTTTCTCTTTCGCAGGTTTTAGGATTTTTTGATAGTTATTTTGATAGTTAGCTCTTTTAAAGGTCACCTACAGTATGCATTGTAGGAGAGTTCTACCTCATTTCTACCACGCTAGCATGTACTGTACGATCAGCAGGGATAAATACTTTAGAAATTACTCAGAGAAACTACAGTAGTGGCTTTTGTTTCTCAGGAAATGTAATTTAAATTATGAAAAGTAATAAAAGGATGAAGCATGTTCATGTAGACAGTACATACTGGATCGTTGGGAATATTTTTGTGGACTTTTGTGGTCTTTGAAGACTTTCATGTTTACACCGACTTCCTACAGTACCATGCATTCGATGGCCGTCCGCTGGTTCTGGAAAATCCAATGCAGAAGTGCAGAATCTCCATCGATGCCCGTATTCGAATGTCAAACAGAAACGTCTACGGCCCGGAACAAAACATGATTCTGGTGTCAGTAACTCGATTTTCCATTCATGGTAATTGTACAGGGGGTGAATTTTTATGTAACTCATCAGTTAAAATGATGTTAATCCATTGTGTGTAATTAGTGTGGGGACAATTTGAGTCAGCTTTAGCTGTCTGCTACGCAGCACTTTAGCTAACCAGCCAACTGAAACCTTTTAGTTTAACTTCAATGACACGGGACAAATGTATATGAATCTTAGCATTAGCCAAATTAGCATTTTAGCTAAGCTAAAGCTAATCTAGCTAGCTTGTGGTAACTGAGATGAGTAGGCATGTTCTAAACAACAGCTAGGCTCTGTTTGCTCCGCCCATTTGCCCATTTATGGATGAACTGTGGTTTCGGAGGAGTCAGTTCCTGCCGAGATGCCGACCAGAGCCGACCGGACATGAGCTTCAAAGAAGCGCTTCGTATATGGTCCATGCATGTGCTTCGTCTCAGTCACATGATCATCACTGTAATCACCCGCGCCATGTTTCCAGCCGGTTGGTTTTTTTATTTAAAGCCCAGGGTTGCGTTGGCTCTTGCTCTGTTTTTATCCCGTCTGTGGGATTTTTTTTCCGCCGTTGTTGTTGTGAGATGCGTGTCTCTGTGCTGCTGTGCTAGTCGCAGTTCTCAGTTTGTCTTTTCTTTTCGTTTTATTTTGTTTATAGTTATAAATAAAGATGCCTGCACTTATGTTCCACCTCCTTCAAATCGTTGAAACATTCTGTTTTTGAGGCCTCAGTTATTCTAAGAACTTCAGCACAGTGTTGTGGCGCGCTCGCTTTCTCAGGGCACTTTCTTTGTTTTCAGTCTACAGAAAATGTCACAGTCTCCCTGATGTCCTTCCTGTAATATTCATGCTGTGTTGTAAACGGTTCTGACCCAAAGCTGAACGGCGGGTCACCGCACATGTTCGGCATTTACACCACCAAACAGCCTGTGTGGAACTGGGTGCGTTTTTGTGGATTCCACTGATGATGGCGACAATCACCTAATCGGAATAAAACTGCGTCATGTGACCACCTCAGTCGGAACCGTCCGACTCGATCTGAATGGGTTTCCTGGGGGAATGTGAGTGGGCTGTAAACCTCTGATAATCTGTTCAGGAGTTCCGATCAAGTCTCTTTTGTTGGAATAAATAGAGTCTTTCTGCAAATGTTTGCCTCACATGGGGGTAACATTAGATCAGTTTCGAGGAAGGACATTTAACTTCCGGTCCTGACCCGGACGTCTTTACTTTCACCCACTGGGTACGTAGCTGAGGAAGGAGCTCTGATTGGCTCGTCTTTTCGCACGTAGCTAAGGCATCTAACCAATCGGAGAGGAAACTGAATTCCTGCGACCAATCAGAACGCAGTTATACGTAAGTTGGAGGAAAATACTTCTTCTTCTGTTATATGTCCGGCAGATAAAATGCTTCATAGCAAGCAAAACTGTAAAATACTGTATATGTAAAAAGCAGAAGGAATGTTCTGATAGATGTTCTTGGTGGAATGTCTTTGGCAGGAACTCGCCTACTTCAGAGACAGATCCTGTCCCGTTCACATTCAGTCCACTACAGTAGAGTCAAGTCAAGTCAAGTCAATTTTATTTATATAGCGCTTTTAACAATTGACATTGTCGCAAAGCAGCTTTACACAATAAAAAGAAGTAAGTTTGTATGCAATGTGTATGAATCAAAATGATAAGATTGTCCCTGATGAGCAAGCCGAGGGCGACGGTGGCAAGGAAAAACTCCCTGAGATGGTAATAGGAAGAAACCTTGAGAGGAGCCAGACTCAACAGGGAACCCATCCTCATCTGGGTGATAACGGATAGCAGGGATTGATCAGCATAATAATGTGTACTGGAAGTTCAGTATAACAGGAGATGTTTTAAAATTAAAATGAGTCCAGTTTGTTCCCGGAGGCTCAGGTAGACTGTAGGGGATTCCGGTCCTGAGTTATCGAACAACTGAAGTCACAGGTCCCCAGAGCATCAATCGATGACAGGAGAGTCTTCATGGAAACCATCCCCAGCCACCACACGAATCCAGGCAGACCACACGGGGCATCCATGCGACGAGAAAAGAGTCCACGGTGCTGTATGTTTAAATAAGCAACGTGTCTTTTTTCTGACAAATTGTGAACGTGTACAATGAATCAGTTCATTGTGCAGATGTTCCATTAGAACACAGAAACGTACTTTTGTGACGTTGTTCTCCTCGTGTCTGGGTGAGTTTCCTTCAAGCCTTCTATCATTATTATTTACCATTTTTCGATTCTGAACGCTTCAGCAATGAATTCAGGATCTTGATATAAATGCAATTTCCTGGCTTTATAACTGGTGACATGTTCATCATGATCCCTAGCTAAGGAGAAGCAGCCATCTTGTTTGCACTTGTGATGTTTATTAAGCAGTTAGAAAGACAAACATATTTATCTCACCCAATCCCAGATCAATTCCCATTCCTCATTAGTAATATCAACTCCACACCTCTTCTCCCAGTCCTCCTTCAGTCCCTCAGGCCACCTGGATCCAGTACAGACACAGAGCTTAGGACTTCACCCTCCCACAGTCTTACTAAACCGTATCTCTCAAAGCTAATTGCTTGTCACTGCGGTGGTGCCCTCAAGGGGACGTCTTCTGTAACTCCAGATAGAGTACCTAGAGGACGCTGCGCAACTTATAAAACTCGTTAAAAGCGCATAATTAAACCTTAAGGACCACTGAGAGACTTCTGAGGGGTTTCTTTAGGGAACGGAGCTCTACTCTAGGTGCTGTTTCTGGGAACACTGTTGATAAGGATATGATGATGATGATGACATAGATGATGAATGACCAGATGCATTCTTGAACCAGGCAAGTTCTCATTCACATTATAGCAGCCGTAAACACTCGTTCCTTCATGAGGTAGCACAGTGGCTCAATCTCGCACCTCCAGGGTCCGGGTTCGATTCCCACCTCAGAGTCTGTGTGCATGGAGTTTGCATGTTCTCCCCGTGCTTGGTTGGTTTCCTCCGGTTTCTCCGGTTTTCCTCCCACAGTCCAAAGACCTGCAGTTCCCAAATTGCATGTAGTATGTAAGTGTGTGTGTGTGTGTGTGTGTGTGTGTGCCCTGTGATGGATTGGCACCCTGTCCAGCATGTACCCCACCTCGTGCCCTAAGTCTCCTGGGATAGGCTCCGCCCCCACAACCCTGATACAGGATAAAGCGGTATAGACGATGAGTGAGTGAGTGAGTGAGAGGGTGAATCTATAATGTACACCTGTCGGTGCTTCTCACCCGATGCTACAGCCGTAACTGAGCTTTAGCAATATTAGCACTTAGCATGAATTGTATTAGCATTAAGCGTATGAAGGCTGAAAGAAGCAACAGCAGTCTCTTTTTATTTTCCCTCAGGCTAGCATGAAACATTAACAGCGAAAATCCCCAAAAATTTAATAATGTGAATCAGATCTGAGAACTTTGTTTAAAATATTAATTTAATTTTAAAAGATTTGTAAATCAAACACAACATGCAGTGTATTTGGCACAGAATTAAACCTGCGATAAATCAATGGTAGCGTTCGCTGTTCAGGATCTTAGCGACTAACATTAGACGGGAGCGCAAATATTACAAAATGCACAATGTAATCAATTTATAAATTAATTATTAAAAATATATATATTTTTTGCATTATATTAATTTCCATGTTGTTTATTGAATGCGCAATGCTTTACTATGTTATCTGTAAAATACGAACATTCTGTCACCATATGTACCATGTGGAGGGGGGGGGGGTGTAGCGGGGGGGATGGGCGTGACGGGAGGGGAAAGGGTGTTTCTGGGTCATTCGAGGTGACGTGCGATGTGTTTAACGTGCCCCTGTTCAGGAGATCTCTATAGCAAGTTTATTTATTTAGGTCTGAGTCACGTTTGATTATAGACTCACGAGAAAGAACAACTCAGTTCATACGCTCTTTAACTTTGTGTTTATCTGTGTGTGTGTGTGTGCGTGTGTGTGTGTACCATGTGTTAATTTTATACCTGAGCAAAAGGGGGTTCGGTTTCTATTAAAAGTGTCTATACTGGGGATTTTAAAAATGCTGTTGGGTCAGTGGGAGAAGACGAGGCTGAGCAGTGAGCAGATGAGCGCGGTTACTGCGTAATCACTCGCTCTAAAACCAGGTCAATGGGATTTGAAGGGTGAGTGAGGATCTAGATATAGCGCACGCATACCTCGGAACGTTCACACACACACACACACACACACACACTTGAGTGATATTAAAATAAAAGCCCGATCCACAACAGTGCTGGTAAATTCTCATCATTCTCACGCCTGATTGGTCAGTGGGAGAAACTTCAGCTCTCATAAGTAGAACGGAGAATCTCAGGCTTATCGCTTTCGTTCTGATACGTTATTGTTTCTATAGTAACAGCTAACGAGATGCTTATTTAGCATTTACTGAAAGAGTCTCCAAAAAATAGCTAAAGCGTTTAACTTGAAGTTTTTTGAAGTGATCTTCAGAACTGAGGTGGTTAGACGTCTTATACCGTACGAACAGAAAAGTTCTTTAATAAATGTGATATTTGTAATCAGTGCACATTTGCCCTTTTATAAGGAATAAAGCACTTACAGGGACGTGTTGTTACAGGAAAATAATGAGCTTCACGGTAGTGACACTAACTCAGCATTTATTATTTTATTATTACATCACAACATGGACTGTTACTGTATACCTGTGGAATAGCACATAGCCAATAGCTAATAACTAGTTAGGACATAGCTGGCTGCTTAGATATGCTACCGTTAACTAGCTTGCAGTTTAGCGTGATTTCTGGATTGTTCTCTTGATTTGCTCCACTGGTTTCTCAACGATCCAAAGCTGTAAATCTGACGTTTCCATAACAACCAGTTTTACGGTAGCCAAGTTAATCAGCTACTACAACGTGTCCAATTTGTGTGGTTGGTTCAAGCTGTCGAAAAATTATATTTTTATAAAAACAAGATTTTGGTCTTAACCAGTGTTGTTTTGCAAAACGCTATAACGCCACCTCTTACACTTTTGGCACGTTGGATAAATCAGCCTGCAGGTGTGTTTATAGCTACAGTACTCACGTATGCAACGAGGATATGTTGTCCAGTTTTAATATATAACAGCAAACTCCTGTGTTGATTGTGATTGTGTAGTGAATCAGACAGAAAGTGGCAGGACATTAGTTTAAAGAAAAACTAATTGTTGAATTGTGTTGCATTCAAAATCTTTACATTTCAGATGATGAGAAAGATGATAAACAATACAAAAACATCATCAGCGCCGTCCTCTACCAGGTAGCCTTCAGTACATGACAACAGCTCGCGATGGTAGTACAGTAGTGCAGGTGTGACTGTACAACGTCCGTCTGTCTCCGTCACTCGTCCCCTGAGGCCTCTAACACTACAGGATGGTGTGAACTGAACCAGACAAAACAAACACAACCACTCACGACGCACAGCGCATGCAACTCATGTCTCTGGTACACAAAGCGCTGGTGCATCTTTTAAGTGTTGTAATGTTGTTATAAAACATTGCAGAGACATCATGGATCCCAAATGCGACTCATCAGGGACAAAAAGCGCCGTATCAGCTGGGAGGTAAAAGCGAAGGTAGCAGAATTAGCTGATGTCACCACAGACTACAGCATCACACCGTGCTTTATTCAGTAACATGATGTTCAAACAACATTCTCAGAATCTCCTGATCACCTGTTTCACAGAGCGTATCGCTAACATTAGGGGACGCTACCGCACGGTTATTACTGCTGGACTTACTGCAACCAGAGTAAATCCGGCTCGAAGGACCTCTCTTGGGGCAGTGGTGGCTCAGAGGGTTAAGGCGCTGAGTTACTGATCGGAAGATCGGCGGTTCGATTCCCAGCTCAGCCAGGTTGCCATTGTTGGGCCCTTGAGCGAGGCCCTTAACCCTAAACTGCTCCAGGGGCGCTGTACCATGGCTGACGCTGCGCTCTGACCCCAGTTACGCTGGGATATGTGAAGAAGGAGTTTCACTGTGCTGTAATGTATATGTGACAAAATAAAGGCTTTACTTTACTTTACTTACTACTTTACTTAAAAGAGTCTAAACATCCTTTTCATGGCTTCAGCAGCCGCTGATCAGGTGACAGGACGAAGCGAGTGAATTGGCCTTTCGGGACGCGTCGTCTTTCGCTCTTTAACGTGGCCACTTCGGCAGAACTTTTAAAATGAACAGGTTTATTATAGACGACGTTGTGTGTGGGAAGAGAATAGTTTACCAAGCTGAGGACTAAACCATGCACAGTGTGTATCTTGTTTTGCTCTCAAACTGTTCATATCGTCGTATCGGTGACATCACAATCTCTGGTCCCGCCCCCAACACCCCCGGAAACCCCCCTCCCCCCGGACGTCTGAGGTAGAACGGAATTCATTTCGATTCATTTGAAACTTTGCAGCTACGTAAAGTCATGTGACCAAATGTTTACCCTGAGAATGAGCTTCTAAGAGAAACAGACATTTAAACAATGATTGCAATATTGCAGATTCACAATAAGCCTGTCTGTGCACTGGAACATCATCATCATCATCATATAATAATAATAAACATGTGTACATTAATATGACAGGAATGCAAAGATCTAGGAAAATGTTATCAAAGATTGCGACACGCAGAGCGGTTTGGATTTCTGTCTCGTCGTCCTCACTTCACGTCTCTACCGATTTCCAGCGTGAACCTTCTTACAGACAGCTAGAAACATAAGCAGCAAACCCCCCCCACACACACACACGCTCCCACAACAGGCTACTGCGATTAGCAATTAGCCGCGCTGAAACAATGACTTGAGCATGAAGTGTAACTAGCACGATCCATTCGAAACAAAGCTTCCTGTTACATTTCACAGATCAGACGCGGTTCAAACACACAGAGTACACAGTTTACAGCCTTCAGTTTCAGGTATTGATCAAGCCCCTGCTGTCACACACACACACACACACACGTCTGTCAGCGATCCATACCAGCCTCATTCAGCTCCATTTATCTGAAACTCGCTGTATTTCACAAATAATGATCTCAAATGTAATTTCATGAATCTTTCTTTAAAACACACCCTGGTTTAGTTGTGAATTGCCTGTGTGTGTGTGTGTGTGTGTGTGTGTGTGTGTGTGTGTGTGTGTGTCGGTCGCTCCATGTGCTTTTGTGCATCATATTGCATTTACTGTATTCAGGGTTTTTTTTTTATTATATATTTCTCACTCAACTCCATTATACAATCCACAATCCACAAACACTGGGTCTGCTCTAGCCAATCAGATTGCAGGAGAACTTCTCATTAAAACCCACAAAACTCCAGACAGTCACATCAGACACAGATGCTCAACCAATCAAAAGGTGCCAAGTAAGTGAGGCAGAACTGCAAGCATTAAACAAGGCACAGCGCAGGATTAAAGAAGCTGCATGTATTTTTTAAAGTGTTTCTTGATCTATATTTAATCACACTATAATAAAAGCTAGGTTGGGAAAAAAAAACAAATATGGAGTGCAATGATTTCACTGGATTCTTTTTAGAATCTTTCTTTCTCAGCCACGAGATAACCATAAATAAAGTCATCCATACGGGACGTGGCTTACAGGAGAGGTGAGATCAGATGACTTTTTGATCGCCGTTGTGGCTCACCAGCAGAGGGCAGCCCTGAGATTCATCCCTGTGACCATCCTAACTTTCAATACAGTAATAACTCCTCCCCCTTTCCACTCCGAGCGTGACGTGCGATGACGCTTCACACTCACCTGGACAGAGCGATCTCGGCCTTCTGCTTCGCGATATCAGCCGCCTTTTCTGCGCCTTCGATGGCGCGGTCCACTTTCTCTCGGATCTTGCTGGCGCGTAGCGGGATCAGATTCTTGCGTTTGCCGCTGACCAGGGCGTTCTGCTTGTACTTCCCCTCCTCCTTGGTGCCGTCTGGAAAGGTGGTGCAGCCGTAGCCGTGGCGCTTGTTGCTCAACCACTCGCCTTGGTAGCAGAGACCGTCCGAGCGTCGGCTCACGCCGCAGCCGGCGCGCTTGTCGTTCCTCCACTCGCCCGCGTAGCTCTCGGTGGCCGTAGCGTCCACGCCGTCATCGTCGTTGCCGTCATCGTTGGCGTTGGGGCTCGTGGGCAGGAGCTCCCCCTCGGCCTCGCCCAGACTGATGGTGGAGTTAACGTCCGAGGCGGCAGAGCTCACCGTGCTCATGGCCGCCTCGCTGCGGAACGAGCTCTGCTTGCTGCGCTGGCTGGCCAGCGAGCTCTTCGACTCGGACTTGCGCAGACGCAGGCCGCTGAGCAGAGAGCGCCGGAAGAACAGACCTTTCTTTTTCGCCTTCAGAAGCTCCGCCTCGCTGTGCGCTGTCAGCACGAAGCCTCCACGCGACGCCGCCGGGCTGATGCCGCCCCCGGTGCCGGGCGTCCCCGCCGTGCCGTTACTGTGCTCCGAGCGCAGAGAGTTTATGGAGGTGCGCAGAGGAGAGCGGATCACGGCCGCCATGCCGTATGGGACGCTCTGCCGAATGCCGTAGCCGTGCCGCATGCCGCCCACCCACTGGCCCTGGTACGTACCTGCAGGAGGGAGAACACAAGCATGGCATGGAGTCAGGAAAGGACGTGTTGATATGAAGTTTTACAAACACCGTCATGGAGAAAAAAACAACAACACTGCCTTAAATTCAGGCCCAAATTTGAACATTCTGACTGTAATGTTTTTCTTCCCAACATGTTATTTAGCTCCTGTAATGACTGTAATGTTTAATCTGTTCTACGGTCGCATTTAGACAGTGTGTGTGTGTGACGGAGAGAGAGCGTCTCAGCGCTCAGTGCTCGCAGGAGTGAACTGCTCACACACCTGCTCGCTCGTGTCCCTCCTTTAATGGTCACAAAAACCCTTTAAAAGATGAATCATGTTCTTTAAATGCAATAAAGATGTTCAGGAATATGTTCGGGCATCTGTCCTTTCATGTTGTCTCTTCATTAGCGGGACACGGTATAGCAGGATCTTACAGGATTACGCCACGGAGCATCTTGTACTAATGGAGTGTTGATTTTATGACTGAATGAGTAGAACACCGTATGAATGAGTGTGTGTGAGTGAGTGAGTGTGTGAGTGAGTAGAACACCTGACACCCGCTGTAACCTGGTGCCGTACAAACTTATAAACCTGTTAGATGAAAGTCTTTACTGTTAACATGGATCTAAATGACAAACGCTCCAGTACTGATCCCAGAGCCTGGCAGCAAAGCGAGATGGCCGACCTCATGATCTTACAGCGTTTCGCTCTCTACAGTTTCAATTATAAACTCAGAACTGAAGAACTGGGATTTGTGGCAGATGCAGATGTTTACATAAAAGGATGTTGATGAGGTACAGAAGCATTGTCGCTCCAGAAGCTGCCTTTATCATCTCCATCAAGAACATTATTGTTTCAGATAGAAAGCAACGCGTGTTAGGTTTTTCTCCGAGCTTGAAGCTCCGCGGCGTGTGGGTTTCCCCTGGCCTCGGACGGAGAGTCGGCGAGTCAGGAGGCGTAGATGATCGGTGATTTGGATGATTCATCCTTCGTAGGCCGGCGCTCTGAACACAAATTAAACCCAAACCCAGGACTTGCTGTTGCTTATTTTAAAGCGTTCTTAAGAGACTGTGTTAATTACACACTCAGCGTTAGTGTGTGTTTAAAGAGGGCCTGGGAGCAAGCATGGGAATGTGTGTTCTTACCAAACCTGGATCATTAGAATCACCCATCATCTGCTCTCTCTCTATCTCACACACACACACACACACACACACACACACACACACACACATATATAAGGGGAAAAAACTTATTTCGAGCGCATTAAGATTCAGAAACTCAGCACACAAAGCTAGTTATTGGCATTCAGGCTACAGGAAAAGCACGAGCTCTGTAGCTAACAAGTGAAAAAAAATGACACTGGCGCTGTTCAGAGTTTGTTTCATTTCATGTGTTTTTCAACTCCAGAATTCATTAAACGGTAAAACAAATCCTCCTCCTGTTCATCCTCATCTTTGTAGAATGTCTGATGTAATTTACAACAACGAAAGAAAAAAACATCCACAAAATGTATTTGTGAAATAAAATACAAATGATTTAAGAATGAAAATGCTTCAGGACGTGTGGTTTAATCAACTGTTACTGAACAGTTCAACTGAAGCTAATAAAAAATTAATAAATAAAACATCATAATAGTTTATTATTTAAGTTATATATACTGTTATACCACAATATTGTTTATTCTTTTTCTTAATTAGAGAATAAAATATCAAACTTTCTATGTATTCATAGTTACTGTACTTTTAGTAGTTTATAATGTTCATAAAATGAGTTCCTGTTCTGACTTACTGTATGTTTCAAGAATCCAGTCGTTCTTTTATTTCCTTTTATATCATGTAATGAAAAAACATACAACAATCAAAAAAACGAAAAAAAGTCTAAAACTTAAAGCTACACAACACTGACACTGGAGACGCCTTCCTGAAAGGTTACATAAATGTTTCCTTACAAAAAAAAAAAAAAGATACATGTCTGATATTATTTATTTATTTATTTTGTATTTGTTGTAGACATCCCTGACACTGGAGACTCCTTCCTGAAAGGTCAAAAAAGTCTCTTTACAAAAAAAAATCCCCTCCAACTTTATCAGAACAGGAGTATTAATATTAATATAATCCTTCTTTCTGCTGTTAAAAGAAACTCATCACCACCTCGATCTGATTTGTGCAACATTTAGAAAAAGATTTTTGTAACTTATTACAGGATTTTTTACTTTATCTCCTCAGACACAATCCTACTGATGGCTAAATGAGTACTTTCTCTCTTTTTTTCAGAATTATAGCTCAGTCTTTAACAAAGCTCACAGTAAAAAGTGAAGGTAAAAAGCCCAGGGTGAAATTTTAAATCTCGTCGCTTTTATTTGCGTTCATAAAACCTCTGGATGAAGCGTGACTCACCAAAAAGCCACTCTTATACACAGATGGCCGGTTTCAAGAGCTCTCTGTCTCTCTCTCTCTCTCTGTGTGTGTGTGTGTATTTTTGTTGTGTTTATTTACACATTTCATTCTTTTGGTGTAAAACCAGACTGTAATAAGAGTTACTGTTTTTTTCTTTTTAAGAGATGTGAATAAGGACTTATTTTTCTTCTCGCTGCCTCTGATTAGCGCTCTTACAGTGTGTATTCAGGTCATTACATGCTGAAGTCTAATGAATTCCACCTAAGAAGAAAAGAAAAAAAAATTAATGCATGAACAAAATACTCTATTTATGTTCTTTCTTTGTCTTCCTCACTGATTGTTTAAAGATGAAACTGTATTCTGTCTCATTAAGGCATTGATTAATTCTCTATAACAGCAGCTCAGACATTAGCGCTGGTTTATATTAATGCACTCGCTATAGTATGTTACTGTTTCTATAGCAACATCTCATTGACAGACTGCCTTTTGATTTAATAATCCCACAAAAATGTAATATCGACATAATACAGCTAAATTGCTTATTTTGATTGGACCTGAATTGTTTTCCTTCTTGTCTCTGTATTTATGCTGCATTTTCAATGCCTTAGCTTCAGTATTAGTACTTAGTATTAGCCCAGAGCCTAGCACTAACCTTAGTTCTGTTTTCTAACAAAAGCTACAACAAATTAAAGAAAATTCAGATTAAAAGAAAAAGTATAATCTGTTGGTCTTTAGTTAAAAAAAAAGGAATTTGCTGCAGTGTGAGAGGAATAAAACTCTCAGTGTCGTGATGCTACAGTAAAATCACTAACACTAAAACTGCCTGACTTGGTGCTGTCCGTGGTGCTGACAAGTGACACTCTCTCTCTCTCTCTCTCTCTCTCTCTCTCGGAGCACTTAGATCTGTGCCATCATTTTTGTCTATCTGTGTGTGTGTGTGTGTGTTTAAGTGTGTGTGATGTAATTATGATCCCAGCACGCCAGTGATTCATTCAGCCTTCTAGAACATGCTGCTATTACCCGAGTCACCTCACACATAAACAACACACCACTCTCTCTCTCTCCCTCTCTCCCCCCTCTCTCTCTCGCTCACTCTTTTCTCTCATCCCTCCATCGCCTCCCCCCCAAATTCTCCCAAATTGCATATTTTTTAACTACCCAGCTAGTTACATGACTAGCAATTTAAATGTCTGTTTTTTATGTTAACTTGCTGTGGTTTGTAAATACAGTATCTCTCATGCTGTTACACCCGCCAGCATAATAACAGACCAGAAACGTAATAAACCAAAAATGTTAAACAAATCCGCAGCTTTTAATGTAATAATCCCACATTTCTGGGATGCAATATTATTGTTATTACAGTCTGTTTTGAAAGCAGAAGCTTTTCACTTCTCCATAAACAGAACCAATCCCTACAAATGTGAGAGCAACTGCTATAACTCTTAATGTTCAGAGATTCATCACTACTGCTGCCACTCATCCTTACACACATTATTACTGTACATTATAACATCACTACACACCTCTACATATTTCTAGTTTTTATATTTTTCCCTTGCAAATAATTATTTGATTTGACGATGTATACTGTATGTTATTCTTTTTATTCTTATTTCATGTCCATTATATTATTTTTAATATCTGCAAACTTCGGTTTTATTTTTTGTTTATTTTGATTTAACTCGCCTTTAAAATTTAACTCACCTTTTTTGCCTTAAAACTTTATTTTATTTTTCTGGTCATTGGCAGGTTTGTAATCATTTCACTGCGTGCTGTACTCTATATGGTTGTGTTTGTGACAAAGTGTCTGGGATTGTTACCAATAAAAGCTGCAGGTTTGTGTAACTTTGTGTAACACAATGTTAACTATCTGGGCTACTAGTAGAACACTCATTTAAAAAAATGTCTTATAGTGTGGCATCAAAGCTCTCCTGGATGAAGCCCATTTAAAAGCATAAAAATGTTTTTTTGTATGTTTTCCTTTTCATACATTTATACAAAAATCTGTAAAAACAAATAAATAAATAAATAATAATAATAATAATAATAATAATAATAATTGCATTGAAAAAGTTGAACAGAAAAAAAAGTGTTAAAACGTTTTTAAAAATTTTACAATTTAAAATATTTAAAATGAAATGAGCTGCTTCTGATTGTAATGATTTTAAAAGTACTTATATAATTTGTCTCTGAAGAGATATCATCATATCACCCAGCGCTGGTTGAACATGGACACATTCACAGGAAGTAAACATTTCACCATGTGATTTATTTATTTTTATGTTCTCAGGCTGGTTAATGGTTTTACACAGATGATAGGACAGAAAAGAAAAGCTGCGATGAGTTCCGGAATAATCTCCTTCATTTAGTGGAACTAATCTTACAGAGATCTGATCAGAGCTGGGTGTGTTCGGTCACGCAGCCCTGCGCTCTTAAACACAGCTGCGTAATTGAGTCTGCCATGTCGCGCACATTCTCACGTTCTCACGTTCTGACATTTAGGCATGAAAAATCCATGTTTTTTTTTCTTTAAGTATCGTCAGAACCCGTTTCCCCTGTTCTCGTCTCTCAACCTTATTTCCAACTGACATAGCAGAAATAACAACTGACATAGCAGGAATTATTTGTTCATCTGAAAAGTGCTAAACTGGTGACAGCTAGGAGTAAGTTTGAAGTTATTTAATGACATCACAACCATAAAACAGAATAATTTCATGCTCAGAAAAGCTCATGGAGTTTCTCAGCTCTGCATTCAGAGAACTAAAATTACACCTGAGAAATCCTGACCTCCCTCACTCATATTAAATTAAACTGATTGATGTAGATTAAATGAAAGAAATAGAAACAAATGTTTTATGGTGACAGGCTGCAAAATGCCCAAAATGCAAAAGATACAGTTTAAAAACTGGTTGTTTCTGTACCAGCCTCAGCAGCGACCTCATTTCCCCTCTCGTCTGCTCCAACCCCTCATTCAGCATCAGCAGTGAACTAATCACCTCCTGATCATCTGTCAACATCTGCACCTGTTTCTCACTGCCTCAGGGCTTACGTTAGATGCTTTTTAATAGCTTGAATGATTTAGAGGTCACTGTGTGGCCTAACAAACACAAACATGTGCCTCTGAAACTGCTCAGGTAATATACTGTATATTTATATTTATAGTCCTCTTGGAACGGAACTCGTTTGTATGTTATTAAAGAAATTATACACACTTCATGAAAATAAAGATAGTATGAATATAATATCAATATAATACTGTACAAATTATATTATCATATTATTATCATGATATTATAATTATAATATATATTACATTTAGCAATTTATTTAGATTTTAAATATTTATGCACGTTTTTCTTTTACTGAACTGTATATATGACTGTGCGTGTGTGTGTGTGTGTGTGTATACTGTATATTTGTGTATGTATGTAAAAGGCTATTTTAGTGCCAGACTGGATGACTTATAATAATAATAATAATAATAATAATAATAATAATAGTAATAATATAATATATGAAACCTTTGATTGTGAGTAACTCGGTCTGCGAGTGTTTTGCAAGACAAGCAAAATTTTTAAATAAATTTTAACTTGATAAACGAGCGAGGTCTTGATATATATACAGTACACACACAGTAAAACCTTGGATTACGAGCGGGGGGCTCGTATTCCAAAACACTCATAAACCAAATTGAATTTTCCCATAAGAAATAATAAAAACTCAAGTTATTTGTTCCACAGCCCCCCAAAAATAAATACATAAAAATAATTAATACAATTTATAAAGCAAAAATAAAGAAAATTAACCTGCAATTTACCTTTTAAAAAAAGTCAAATTAAATCCCAACAGATAAGTATTTCCATTTGTGCGCGCAGGCGGCGTGTATTTATGTGTGTGTATATGTGTGTGTGTGTGTGTGTGAAATTAGCCCCTTCCCTCGCCTCGTCTTACACAGTAAAACTCCTCCTCCCTCCCCCACCTCGCTTTTTACGTTTCACAACAAACACACACACAACAGAAGCACTGTTTTAATGGGGAAAAAAAAAGAAATCTCTAATGACACTCGCATGAGCGCAGACTAACGGAATCACTGCTGTAAAGTAAAAATAAATAAATAAATGAACCAGCACTTTACCTTTGAAAAGAATCGCGACAGAGCAGAGTTTTCTGTGTAGAGCAGAGAGTGTCTGTATGTGTGAAGCCGGGGAGGGGGGGTGTAAAGGCGAGAGAGTGTGTGTGTGTGTGTGTCGGTGTCAAATTCCACTGTATATACACAGTATGTGTAGTACGCATGCGCTTTGTCTGCTGAGCGTCACATGATCACAACTGAGCCAATGGTTCTTCTCTCTCTCTTGTGTGCTGGGGGATTGTGGGTAATCGTCTCCCATGCAGTGGGCATGCATCACATATAGTATAACATCCGTGCATGTGTGCTGTTATACTTCCACTGTTTATGTGCTTCCAGTATCCGTAGTTTCAGGTGCTGCACATCTCGTATCTTCACACCATAGACAATTGCCTTCAGATGACCCCAAAGATAAAAGTCTAAGGAGGTCAGATCGGGAGACCTTGGGGGCCATTCAACTGGTCTGACACTAACCCACATTGGATAGATCCCTCCAAGACTGTTGGAACAAAAAAAGTGATAGCATGGTGTGGTATATGGGGTACAAAGATAGTGGGGCCATTCTTCATCAATGGAAACCTCAAGGCCACTGGATATTTGAAATTGCTACATGATGATATGTTTCCCTCTTTATGCACTGAAGCTGGCACGTTCCCTGAGTTTTTCCAGCGAGATGGTGCACCACCACATTACGGGTGTCAGGTCCGAGCATTCCTAGATGAACAGTTTCCTGAAAAGTGGGTTGGTCGTCGTGGGCCAGTTGAATGGCCCCCAAGGTCTCCCGATCTGACCCCCTTAGACTTTTATCTTTGGGGTCATCTGAAGGCAATTGTCTATGGTGTGAAGATACGAGATGTGCAGGACCTGAAACTACGGATACTGGAAGCCTGTGCTGGCATTTCTCCTGCGGTGTTGCTATCAGTGTGTGAAGAGTGGGAGAAGAGGGTTGCATTGACAATCCATCACAATGGGCAGCACATTGAACACATTTTAGAAGTGGTCAGAAACTTGTAAATAACTCATGAAAGAATCAAGTTACTTTAAAACCAAGCACACCATTGTTTTTCTTGTGAACTTCCCAATACGTTTGATGTGTCACATGACCCTCTTCCTATTGAAAAAACAAAAGTTGGATCCAAGATGGCCGACTTCCAACTGGCCACCATGGTCACCACCCATCTTGAAAAGTTTGCCCCCTCACATATACTAATGTGCCACAAACAGGACGTTAATATCACCAACCATTCCCATTTTATTAAGGTGTATCCATATAAATGGCCCACCCTGTATATTATAACATTGTGACCACAAATTTTCATTATTCCTCATGGGGAAATTCACTCTGTTTTGATATACAAGCACATAATAATATACAAATAAAAGACAAATTATAACTACTTGCATCATGCAACCTCCTAAATTCTGTACATTTTATATGTTCAGAAAGAATATTTTATTTTAATAACTGTCCATGTCATCACATATGTTAAACCTGAATGTTACATATTATGCATTATGGACTTTATTATATGGTAATTATTATTACTATTATTATTAAGCGTATTGTTTTAGTCTTTTTAATGGACAGTCCAGCAGTCTGAGGAGAATCACCCGGTCTGAGCCACTTTCTCCTTTTAGCTGACACACGGGGGACTCTCTTATGGGAGATATAATGTCTCCACCTCTGTCCACCTCATCTTGGGTCCACCCCGGGGTGTACTCCGCGTCGATCATGCCTGAAACACCTCGCTAGGTAGGCGTCCAGGACACATCCTAATCACATGCAGAGGTTAGCTTATTAGTATAGACATTAATTTATTAGTGTAGATGCTAATTCCGCTAATTCAGGTCAAGGTATCAATTAAGTAACGTAGAGATGCACCGGAGGTTTACCTACTCTACTCTCATCATGAACAGGACGGACATGACAATGTTTACTGGGACAGAATTCCTAAAGAAAACCTGAACCTCCTGATACGAGGGTCAAAATTATATATATATATATATATATATATATATATATATATATATATATATATATATATATATATATACACAGGATCATAAATATACACACCCACTTAGATTATTAATCCAATGGTGGAGAAAGTCCTGAAATGACTTTTAATTTGTCACACACAAAGCCTGTTGACTTCCTGTTAGCGATGATGATGATCATGATGGTGATGATGATGATGATGATGATGGACTCCAGCTGGTAGCTTCTTTGAGCAACATAAACAGGATTTGTTTGTTAAGACTTATCAGATTGATCAAAACACTGTGCAAAAGGAAAGTCCCAGGAGTTCAGTCCAGATCTGAGTTAAAGGACGGTAGATATATTATATTGTATACTGAACATTCTGAGAGATTTCTAAACTACTGCAGATTCCAAGATCAGATCAACATACTACACACACTGTAACGGTGGAGTCGCCCTCAATTCCATACGGTACTGCAGATCGTAAAAACAACAACCACAATGACAATAATGTACTTAATGACTGATTTGGTAGAATTGTGTGTGTGTGTGTGTGTGTGTGTGTGTGTGTGTGTGTGTGTGTGTGTTCTCTGCAGTAGTAAGATTGTACTATCTCTGAAAATGACACACTCATGTACGTCACACTGCTGAATCAGGTCATGTTCGACAGGACCAGGAGAATAAACCTTAAGACACACACACACACGCACGCACGCGCGCGCGCGCGCGCGCACGCACGCACACACACACACACACACACACACACACACACACACGCACACACACACACACACACACGCACACACACACAGATATACAGACACAAGCATACACACAAACAGTAAAATCCCCACCGCCTAATTACCAGTTACAGTGTTGCATGAACTCGTACAGTGACGGATTAACAGCTAGACCCTGGGTTTCTACCTGCGACATCGGATCCGACTCCACACTGCTAAGCACTCGCTCATGTTTCGTGATGAAGGAACACCTGCAATCTTGAGTTGACCTTTACCACACTGAATGAACACCTCGAAAGAGCAGATTTTCAATAATTCCACCCCACGTGAGTGATTTTATTAATAATACCTGCTGTTTTTGTACTAAAAGGGCAGCCAGCACAATTACAGCCGGGGGGCCAAAAGTATTGAGTATGACACAGATGTGAATTTTCACAGAGTTCTGCTGCTTCAGTGTGTTCAGATCTTTGTGTCAGATGGAAGTATACACACGTGGACAAAATTGTTGGTACCCTTCGGTCAATGAAAGAAAAACTCACAATGTTCACAGAAATAACTTTAATCTGACAAAAGTAATAATTTAAAAAAAGTCTATGAATGTTAACCAATGAAAGTCAGACATTGCTTTTCAACCATGCTTCAACAGAATTATTTAAAATAATAAACTCATGGAACAGGCCTGGACAAAAATGATGGTACCCCTAGAAAATACTGAAAATAATGTGACCAAAGGGACATGTTAATTCAAGGTGTGTCCACTAATTAGCATCACAGGTGTCCACAATCTTGTAATCAGTCAGTGGGCCTATATATAGGGCTCCAGGTAGTCACTGTGTTGTTTGGTGACATGGTATGTACCACACTCAACATGGACCAGAGGAAGCGAAGGAAAGAGTTGTCTCAGGAGATTCGAAAGAAAATTATAGACAAGCATGTTAAAGGTAAAGGCTATAAGACCATTTCCAAGCAGCTAGATGTTCCTGTGACTACAGTTGCACCTATTATTCAGAAATTTAAGATCCATGGGACTGTAGCCGACCTCCCTGGACGTGGCCGCAGGAGGAAAATTGATGACAAATCAAAGAGACGGATAATCCGAACGGTAACAAAAGAGCCCAGAAAGACTTCTAAAGAGATCCAAGGTGAACTTCATGCTCAAGGAACATCAGTGTCGGATCGCACCATCCGTCGTTGTTTGAGCCAAAGTGGACTACATGGGAGACGACCAAGGAGGACACCATTGTTGAAAACAAATCATAAAAAAGCCAGACTGGAATATGCCAAACTACATGTTGACAAGCCACAAAGCTTCTGAGAGAATGTCCTATGGACAGATGAGACAAAAATGGAACTTTTTGCCAAGGCACATCAGCTCTATGTTCACAGATGGAAAAATGAAGCATATGAAGAAAAGAACACTGTCCCTACTGTGAAACATGGAGGAGGCTCTGTTATGTTCTGGGGCTGCTTTGCTGCATCTGGCACAGGGTGTCTTGAATCTGTGCAGGGTACAATGAAATCTCAAGACTATCAAGGGATTCTAGAGAGAAATGTGCTGGCCAGTGTCAGAAAGCTGGGTCTCAGTCGCAGGTCATGGGTCTCGCAACAGGACAATGACCCAAAACACACAGCTAAAAACACCCAAGAATGGCTAAGAGGAAAACATTGGACTATTCTAAAGTGGCCTTCTATGAGCCCTGACCTCAATCCTATTGAGCATCTTTGGGAGGAGCTGAAACATGCCGTCTGGAAAAGGTTCCCTTCAAACCGGAAACAACTGGAGCAGCTTGCTCATGAGGAGTGGGCCAAAATACCTGCAGAGAGGTGCAGAAGTCTCATTGACAGTTACAGGAATCGTTTGATTGCAGTGATTGCCTCAAAAGGTTGTGCAACAAACTATTAAGTTAGGGGTACCATCATTTTTGTCCAGGCCTGTTCCATGAGTTCATTTTTTTAAATAATTCCGTTGAAGCATGGTTGAAAAGCAATGTCTGACTTTCACTGGTTAACATTCATGGAATTCTTATTTATTATTACTTTTGTCAGATTAAAGTTATTTCTGTGACCATTGTGAGTTTTTCTTTCATTGACCGAAGGGTACCAACAATTTTGTCCACGTGTGTAATTCCACAGATTTCAGGCTTTTATTCTAATGACATGAAGTTGCTGTGAAGACTGATGAGTCTCTGCAGTGTTGATCTTCTGATTAAAGACCTCCACACTTCACCCTCACATGCCGTCAGTCACCTTCTGCTCCACGTCCGGACTGATGGCGCGGCCCGTCCTGACATAATCGGCGCTGGAGTTTTGTCAGAATTTCTGGGTTTTTCTTCTCGAGTTCTCAAAGTGATGAAGGTCTGAGGAGTTTCCTGGACATTTTGTTGATTTCCAAAATGTCCATGATTTGTTCTCCGAGACACTCGGTTATGACTCTGGCCTCATGGTGAGGAGCTCCATCACGCTGGAGAAGGCGTTGTTCATCACCAGACTGTTCTTGGTGGTTGGGAGACGTTGCTGTCGCAGGATGTTTTTGTACCGTTCGTTATTCATGGCCGTGTTCTTCCCTTGGCTGAGAAGCGAAACCACACATGAATGTTCTCAGGATGCTTTACTCTTGGCATGACGCAGGACTGATGGTAGCGCTCACCTTCATACATTTCAAAAAGCCACGTCACATTACAAGATGGTTGGATATTCTGCAAAGGTCCAGGAATTGGACTGATTGGGACTGAGGACGGGGTTAAGGCTCATTTTTTCTGATGGATCAACTTTCCTCATCAGTCCTGTGTCATTCCAACAGCAAAGCATCCTGAGATGGTTCATGTCTGGGGTCGCTGCTCAGCCAAGGCAGTGGGCTCTCTCACAATTTCACCTAAGAACACAGAACCTCAGGAGATATCAAATACATAACTGGTTTCACATTGTAGGCCTTGATCAATAAAGGTGGATGTTACATGTTTGTGCCTCTTTATAACTGACTGTATAGTCCAAAAAGAGTCGAATTTAAGCACGTTCAGTGTGACATGGACAGCTTTGAGCTGTCACTACGGCTAAACTACACTACTGAATAGTACAGTGCGCTCTAATAGATACTAAATCCAGGGTTAAAGCCCAGCAGTGAGTAGCTGGTTGACAGGAGCTTACGGCATGTGATGGCACCAAGACCCATCAAGAACTTTAACTAGGACAATCCAGCACGGTCTATCTGCGCTTAAACCAACACTATGTGAGAAAGCAACATTACTTTAGCTACTGATGAGCCTCTGAGGTATCTGCAGTGTTTCTCTTGTAACGCTCTTCACTCTTCACGAGCCGAACATCAGCATGTGCTCTGTTACCAACCACATCCTGCCTTAGCAAGGATTAATGGCAGCTAACGGCTAAAAAGATGTTATTTGCAAGAACACACTCGTCGCAAACGAACGCAACATCAGAAACAAAGTTAATAATCTAACAAAAATAACATCTGTTAACTTACATAAGCAACTGGGGTGAGTAAGAGCTGAATTACATTAATTACCTGAACATGCTAATCACCTAGAAAAGTTCACGCCAAGACAGAACCGAGTCTGACTCGTCTGTGTCTCAGAAGCGATAGCGTGAGTAAGACGCTCTCTCCTTGAAGTTAGTTTAAATGATATTCAGACTCCCCGCATACAGCGTACACTGATAATGTTAATAAGGACGTGTGTGACGAGCGACCCGAGTGCCAATATAATCAGTTCCTAGGAAAGCGTTTCTGAGAAACGCTGAACATCTGATTGAATTTAGCTGGAAATCGAGCCTGTGGGACAAGACACACACACACACACACACACACACACACACACACACACACACACACCAGTAAAACGCTAATGGAAAGGTGATGATATTCTCTGTGCTCAGTGTACAGGTTATGCTAGTGTACAGCTAATGAGCATAAAAGGTCAAAGGTCATGTCGTACATCCATATTCATTAGCTATTTTTGTACGGAAATTGTCTGAGTTTTTTCTTTACACATGATGGCCTTCTCCGCTTATAGCGCATAAATCAGGCGTTCCACTGCAAAATGAATCCATTCTGCTACTCTCTGTAATTCCATTCCCTAATCTTTCTTTCTTTCTTTCTTTCTTTCTTTCTTTTTTGGGAAAAATACTTGAAATGTTTTACACGCTGTTCAAAATATAACATGTGTTTTTTTGTTTAAATCACAAAAAAATGCCAAACCATTATGTCAAGATTGGATTTTGCCTTTTATTTTATTTTATTTTTCTTTGTCAAAATAAGCATTTGTGTACTGCTAATTTCTTTTATTTGTACTTTCAAAGCTTCTAACACGAGAAAGTATTTTCATGCTGCAAAGAACAAAAAAAAAAAGGGTTTGATTATAGAGATACAGTAGAAGGCCCTAGAATGGCATTTATAGCATTTTGCACCAAAACCCATCACAAATAAAAAAACACTTTATTTAAACTGGGTTTTAAAAAAATTTTTTTTTACATTTTCGAGCCATACTGTTTCAGTGTCATTTTTCTCAAATGTTTGAGAAACAATTTTCAATTATTTAAATTGTCTCATCTCATCGTCTCGAAGTCTATAAAGCTCTATAAAGAGTCGTGGGGGCGGAGCCTATCCGTGGAGACTTAGGGCACGAGGCAGCGTACATCCTGGATGGGGTGCCAATCTATCGCAGGGCACACACACACACACACACACACACACACACACACACACACACACACACACACACACACACACACACACACACTCATTCGTACACTATGTGCAATTTTGGGAACAGCAGTTAGCCTAATCTGCATGTCTTTCGACTTTGGGAGGAAACCGGAGTTCCCGGGGGAAACCCACCAAGCACAGGGAGAGAACATGCACACTGCATACACACAGAGACGGGATTTGAACCTGGCTAGGAATCGAACCCGGACCCTGAAGATGCAAGGAATTGCAAAAGAAAAAACTTTTAGAAACAGATCGTCCTGTGTTTAGTCTAATGTGAGAGTGACCTGCTGTGTCTATGAAAGGCCTCTGACACACACACACACACACACACTAATTATGTGTGATATACGTCTGAAAGACGTTTTTAAATTCTTCTAGATGAATCAGTAAGACTGAGGGGAGAGAAAGAGAACAGAGGAAAGACAGACAGACAGACAGACAGACAGTGAGAGTGAGAGTGAGAGAGAGAGAGGGAAGAAATGGGGAGGAGTAGAGAGAGAGAAGAGGGGAGTGGAGACATTTTTCACTGCACCCGGTCGTCTGTTCGTAGGAAGCGGAAGTATTTTTGTCCCACCCGCCTCTCACTGTCGGCCAACAGAAACGAAATGGTTGGTGCAGGAGGAAACATCACATCGCACAGAATCCACCTCCGTCCTCCTGTCCTGTCCTCTCCTCCATATCCTGCTCATCATTTCCTCTCCTCTCCTCTCATCTCATTCTTGTTCCTCTCATTTCCTCTCCTCTTTTTTCCTCACCCTTTCTCCTCTCTTCTCGTCATAAACAATCACATATGCAGAAACATCACATTGGCCAGAATCAGCCTCTCCTCCTCTCCTCTCATCTCTGCTCTTCTCATCTTTCTTCTGCTTTCCTCTCATCTCTACCCTCTCCTCTCATCGTTTTCTCTCCTCATTCTTACCTCTCCACTCCTCTTTTCTTCTGATTCCTCTCCTCCTCCCCTCTCACCCACTTATCTTCTCCTCTTCCACTGTTTTCCCCTTCTCCTTACCTCTCCATTCCTCCTCATCTCTCTCTCTCTCTCTCTCTCTCTTCACATATAGACATGCACATATTGAAATCAGCCCTGAATATGTGTCTGCATTCAGAAGGCATCACCTTCCTTTCGTTCTCGTTGTCCCGTTTGTGGAGCGAGCGCTCGTACCGCTGCGTCTCCTGCAGTGAGAGAGAGAGAGAGAGAATCACAAAGTAGACGATTCCGACTCCTGCAGAGTGTAAAGCGGCTCCTCATCCACTCTCGTCATCATTTATTCATCTCCGCCTTCATTCTTCAACAAGTCAGCACTTTTGGTGCAGTGTAACTGTGTACCGTGTGACTGTGTGTGTGAGTGTGTGTATACACAGGAAACGCACAGCTAGGTGTGGGATGGTATAATAAAAATATCATTTCAAAAGACCGATTTCAGCCACTAGGTAATATTTATAAAATAGATATGTGCATAGTAATAATATTAATATTACAGAGACAGCTTTAGGTCTTCATCTCCGACATCAGCACAACTGTTTCTTATATGTGTTCACGTTTCCATAGCAACAGCTCATTCACAATAGAGTACGGTGGCTATTTTACTGATAATAATAATAATAATAATAATTAATGGTATGGTAGGTGATGCAGTGGTTAGCGTTGTAGCCTCGCACCTTCAATGTCAAGGGGTTGTGTGTGTGTGTGTGTGTGTGTGTGTGTGTGTGTGTGTGTGTGTGTGTGTGTGTGTGTGTGTGTGTGGAGTTTACATGACTTGGCCAAAGACATAGATTAGTCTATTTGTTGCTCCCAAACTCCCGTCGTGTGTGTGACCGTGTGTGTGTTTGTGTGCTCTGCGATGCATTGGTCCAGGCTGGGATAGGCTCCAGGCCCACCCGCGACCCTGCACAGCACTATAGAGAAAGCGTGAGAGAGAGTCTAGTGTAGTTATGGACAAGTTCTCTGTAAGGAGTAAAGTGTTACTGTGACATTAGTGTAAGGAGACTCCGGTGCCAGCAGTGTGTAAGTGTGTGTAACTGTGTGTAAGTGTGTGTAACGGTGTGTAAGTGCGTGCAACTGTGTGTAACTGTGTAACAGTGTGTAAGTGTGTGTAACTGTGTGTAAGTGCGTGCAACTGTGTGTAACAGTGTGTAAGTGTGTGTAAGTGTGTGTAACAGTGTGTAAGTGTGTGTAACAGTGTGTAAGAGTGTGTAAGTGTGTGTAAGTGTGTGTAACAGTGTGTAAGTGTGTGTAAGTGTGTGTAACAGTGTGTGTAACAGTGTGTAAGTGTGTGTAAGTGTGTGTAAGTCTGTAAGTGTGTGTAAGTGTGTGTAAGTGTGTGTAAGTGCGTGCAACTGTGTGTAACAGTGTGTAAGTGTGTGTAAGTGTGTGTGTGTGTAACAGTGTGTAAGTGTGTGTAAGTGTGTGTAACAGTGTGTGTAACAGTGTGTGTAACAGTGTGTGTAACAGTGTGTGTAACAGTGTGTAAGTGTGTGTAAGTGTGTGTAAGTGTGTGTAACAGTGTGTGTAACAGTGTGTAAGTGTGTGTAAGTGTGTGTAACAGTGTGTGTAACAGTGTGTGTAACAGTGTGTGTAACAGTGTGTGTAAGTGTGTGTAAGTGTGTGTAACAGTGTGTGTAAGTGTGTGTAAGTGTGTGTAAGTGTGTGTAACAGTGTGTAAGTGTGTGTAAGTGTGTGTAAGTGTGTGTAAGTGTGTGTAACAGTGTGTGTAACAGTGTGTAAGTGTGTGTAAGTGTGTGTAAGTGTTCCTCAGGACAGAGACGTTCACGCTGCTTTGCGGTTTCTCAGTAACACAATGAGCTGAAGCTTCAGTGAAACTCTAATAGATAAAAAGTACAACATGCTGTTCGGTAATAAATAAATAATATTAAATAATATTATTTAATACTAGATAAATAATCACAGTTGTTACGGTAACGGTAACTCATCAGACCACACCATCTCTCTCTCTCTCTCTCTCTCTCTCTCTACCTGCCATCTTTCTCTTCTATTTCTTTCTCTCCATCTTTCTTTTCTTTTCTTTCTTTCTGCAGATTAGTCTATTTGTTGCTCCTGTCCTTTACTTCTTTCTCTCTTTCCTGTCTGATTCTCTATCACTTTCTTTTTCTCTCTGTCTCCCTCTCTATCTTTCTATTCTCTGTTCATTTCTCTCTCTCTCTCTCTCTCTCTTTATTTCTCTTTCCAGTCTCTGTTTTCTCTCTCCATTTCTTTATTTCTTTATTTTCTATTTCTTCTCTCTTTGTGTTAAGGTATGTTCTTTGTTGCTCTTGTTCTCTGTAACAGTTTCTCTTTCTGCTCTCTCTATGACTTCTCCTGTCTGTCTCTCTCTGCTCTCTTTATTTCTCTCTCTCTCTCTTTCCCCATCTAATTACTTCCATATTGTTTCTCTGTGTTTTTCCCTTCTGTTTTTCTCAGCACCTGTCTGTTGCTTTATCTTCTCTCGCCCTCTGCTTTCTCAATCCCTCTTCTTCCTGTTCTGTCTGACTTTCTGCCTCTCTCATCATTCTCTCTGCGTTGTCTCTCTTCCTGTCTCTCTCTCCCTCTCTGCCTCTATCTCTCTCTATTCATCTGCTATAATATCTCTCTTGTGTCTGTCTCTCTTTCTGTTACTATCTCTTTCTCTGTTTTTCTTCCATCTCTCCTTGACTGTATCCCCCCCCCAGGCTCTCTCTCGTGTGGAAGTGATTAAGCAGATTAGGGCCGTGCAGGTAAACACCGCTAGCAGAGTCAGCCGGCCAATCGGAGCAAGGGAGCATCACGTCCCTGATGATAGGCTGACCTGCTGAGGGAGACCGAGTGGGTTTCCACAGCAACTTACTGTACCACACACACATACACGCACACACACACACACACACACACACACACACACACACACACACACACACACACACACAGTGAGTGAGAGATATGAATAAAGAGGCAGAGAGAAAGGGGAAGACTGAGAGACATGATGCTTTGTTTGCTTTCCTGTTGCTAAGTGCAGGTTTAGCTTTATGCTACTTAGTCACGGCTGAAATTCACAACTGTTTTAAACACACACACACACACACACACACACACACACACACACACACACATTTCTTCTTTTTTACAGTGTCAGTTTCATCTCAGCTAAGTAGCTAACTATCATTTCAGTGATGGTGTATTGCTAACTATCACGATTAGCATGCTAGTAAGCTAATACACCTAATACAGTACACACACACACACACACACACACACACACACAGTTACACACATTAGCTGTACAAACAAATATACACAGCTCGGTTAAAAGTTACAATTTAAAACTAGATAGCTAGCGCTAATCATGTTCTTAATAAGGAGCTGCCCACAGCTGACATGTTTAGCTAGCTAACTTTACTCACATTTGGTTTATTTGTATTATAATTATATTTTTATAAAAATCCCTTCACAAATCATTAAGAGACTTAGCTTAGCATCATTTAGCCACAGGACACCAAGCCGTAAGATTTCTTTTAGCGTTAGTTTAGCTGAGGACGACTTTTAGCGTAACGGACACCATAACCATATACAGTGTAGTATATTAAAGCGACTGTTTAGTAGTTTACTACAGGGAGTGGGACTGTTAGTAGGACTCCTGAAGCTCTCCACTTCAACACAAGGCACTTCATATACAACGCCGTGCAAAAGTATTCACATCCCTTGAACTCTACAATGTGATAGATCAACACAATGTGGATGCAAAATGAAACATTTTCAATTTAATTTTTTGCAAATTAATATGTGAAAAGTGTCCCATGCATTTGTATTGACCCCCCTGAATCAATACTTAGAACCAGCTTTCGCTGCAGTTGCAGCCGCAGGTGCAGCCGCAGGTCTTTTGGGTTGTGTCTCTACCAGCTTTGTAAAATTTTAGCTCGTTCTTCTTTGCAAAATAGCCCAAGCTCAGTCAGATTGGTTGAAGAGCGTCTGTGAACAGCAATTTTCAGGTTTTGCCACAGATTCTCAATTGGATTTAGGTCTGGACTTTGACTGGGCCATTCAAACACATGCTTTGAGCTAAATCATTCCATTGTAGCTCTGGCTGTGTGTTTAGGGTCATTGTCCTGCTTGAACACACACTGAGGTTAAGCTCCACCTCAGTCTCAAGTCTCTAACAGGTTTTTTTCTAAGATTACCCTGTATTTGGCTCCTTCCATCTTCCCTTCTACTCAGACCAGCTGTCCCTGTCCCTGCTGAAGAAAAGCACCTCCACAACATGATACTGCCACCACCATGTACAGTTTTAATTTCCTGCCACACATACTGTTGCATTTAGGTCAAAAAGGTTTTGTTCTCTTCTGACCAGAGCACCTTCTTCCAGATGTTTGCCGTGTCCCTCACATGGCTTGTCGCAAACGGCGAATGGGACCTCTGATGGCTTTCCTCTTGCCACTCTTACTTAAAGGCCAGATTTGTGGAGAGCACGACTAATAGTTGTCCTGTGGACAGATTCTCCCAGCTGAGCTGTGGATCTCTGCAGCTCCTCCAGAGTTACCATGCTCTCCTCACGCAGAATGTCAATTTAGGTAGTCGTCCATGTCTTGGTAGGTTTGCAGGTGTGCCGTACTCTTTCCATTTTCAGATGATGGATTGAACGGCGCTCCATGAGATGTTCAAAGCTTGGGATATTTACTTATAACCTAACCCTGTTTTAAACTCCACAACTTTATCCCTGACCTGTCTGGTTGTTTCTTGGACTTCATGATGCTGTTTGTTCACGAATGTTCTCTAACAAACCTTCACAGAACAACTGTATTTATACTGAGATTAAATGACACACATGTGGACCCTATTTACTAATTAGGTGACTTCTGAAGGCAATTGGTTTCGACTGAATACAAATGTACGTCACACTTTTTGAAATGAAAAAAAAAATTGAAAAACATTTTTTCTGTCCACTTCACAATGATGTAGCACTTTGTGTTGGTTTGTATAAAAATCACATAAAATCCCAATAAAATACATTTTTGTTTGTGGTTTGTGTAACGTGACAAAGTGTGGAAAATTCAAGGGGTATGAATACTTTTGCAAGGCACTGTATATTTTTGGACTTCAGAGGGATGAACTACATACGAAGTCTACAAACCACTACAATCCACCACTGAATAACTTACACGTCGCTACCTTGTTTTTTAGTGGACAAACAAGGTTAATATACTGTAGAAATATTAGTTTTTTCCTCCTGGGATATTTACCTCACTGCAATGTGCTGCTCAACAATGAAGGCCATTCAATTTTTAAGATCTCAAGATCATACTGGTTTGGGATCAAATTTGTGAATATATTATTTTCTTTTTTACAATGATCAGGAATTTGTAAAAAAAATGCAGCCAGAGTTTTAACTATTTGATCCCTGTTCCCTGTATTATTTTGGTAGCTATTTATTTTAGTTAATATTATTGAAAATTAAACTCCCACGTACTCGTCATCGAAAGTTTTTTTTACAGTTCACTTTGACTTTCATAAAGTTCTCAATGTGCTTAGGTTTGTATTGTATATTGCTACTGTTCTGCTGCTACACCAATTACATTTGTCTTTATTATTATCCAAAAAAATGTATACAACAGTATTTGAGTCCTTTTAACCAAAAACTTAAAAAACAAAAAATAAATAAGTAGGAACAGTAGATGCTCAGTAAATGATTTTCTTATAACCTGGAGCGTCTGCATTCCTATGACTTGCATACAATGGAAAAGTTTTTCACATCATGTTCATCAATCAAGCTGACACTTAGCATTGTAAAAAAAAAAATTGTCCAAATAATTGTTTAATTGCAGTTGGCTAAAATGATTTACTTTTTGTATCTAAATTTCATACAGGTTATTTTTGTCTCTGTGCATCTGCTTTTAATTGAAACAATATCCTTACTTTTTCTTACATACAGTTTCTCAGTAATTTTCCAGCCCTAAGCCAGTGTAGCATGAATAAGATGGGTGCAATTAGCCTGATCTTCTTTTCCTGGTAAGGAAAGCAGGCTGCTGCATTTGGAACAAGCTGAAGCTTTACTTAAAGAGGCGTCAGGACAGCAGTGTGTCCTCTTAGCCAGCAAAGAAAGTCTTACAGTTACTGGAACTGGGTTAAAAAACTGTCCAACACATTATCAAAACCTGGAAGGACAGCGCTGAACCCTCAACCTCAGAATAATGAGTAGAAATCAGAGCATGTTTAATAGTGAAAGTAAAAGCATTTACACCCACACACACCCACACACACACCCACACACACAAAAACAATATGATGAGAACTCACAGGATTGGGACTAAACAGCAGTGTGTCCATAAGAAAACCACTTGTTAGTGAGACTCATCAGAAAAAGTCTTGTTTGTTAGAGATCATAAAGACTGGACTTGGAGCGATGGAGAAAAGTCATGTGACCTGATGACTCCAGATTGAGCCTATTCCAGATTGATGGGCGTGTCAGGGTAAGCCATAGTCATCATGGGCATCAGGGACATGCAGGGTCATAGTGTGCACTGTACAAGCCTCTGGGGACAGTGTTATGATCTGGGGTCGCTTCAGTCGCTAACCACCTGAATGAAGTCACATGACCACCTGAATGTACTGAATCACCAGCACATCACATCTGTGGAGTTTCTCTTCCCGGGTGGTACGGACATGATCCAGGACTCAAAGTGTGAAGGAGTGGTTCTGGGAGCACGAGAAATAATTTACACACATGAACCGGACAACATGTTGTGCTCCGTAATCAAAGCTAAAAGGGGACAAATTAATTCTTAGACTGTATATACATATATATATATATATATATATATATACACAGATATAGAGTGCTGCATTCAAACAGATATGAGTAGCATGTATGATATGAAACAAGAAATGTAAAGCATCTGTATCAGGACACGTGTGATTGAGACAATTAAAACATCCCCTCAGGGACATTCTCTCTCAGGGACAGCATAATGTCCAGTGACAGAAGTATGTAATGTGTAATATTCCTCAGTATTTTAAAACTCTGGCTACAGATGCACATGATTAAAACATTTATTTGGTAATGGTTTTTTAGTTACAGGAATGTATTTTTAAAAGAAGAATTTTTTTGACAAGGACAGTAAAGCACTTCTGTTACTCGCTGTGGACCCGAAATAAACGTAAAGCGACATACAATTGTTTAAAAAAGCAAAATTCAAAACTGCAGTGTATCTTGGTGTTCTGATGTGTTTTAATGGTACAGTGAAGTGTGTTTCAGTGACACAGCGAAATGATTTGGTGACATTACTGCTATAGTAGAGTGTGTGTGTGCAAAATGTGGTTTAGGTTAAAGCCGAGTGTGTTCAGTGTTACATGATAGGATAGTGTGCGTTCGGTGTTACAGGATAGTGTGTGTTCAGTGTTACATGATAGTGTGTGTTCCGTGTTACATGATAGGATAGTGTGTGTTCCGTGTTACATGATAGTGTGCGTTCGGTGTTACAGGATAGTGTGTGTTCTGTGTTACAGGATAGTGTGTGTTCGGTGTTACAGGATAGTGTGTGTTCAGTGTTACAGGATAGTGTGTGTTCGGTGTTACAGGATAGTGTGTGTTCAGTGTTACAGGATAGTGTGTGTTCGGTGTTACAGGATAGTGTGTGTTCGGTGTTACAGGATAGTGTGTGTTCTGTGTTACAGGATAGTGTGTGTTCTGTGTTACAGGATAGTGTGTGTTCGGTGTTACAGGATAGTGTGTGTTCGGTGTTACAGGATAGTGTGTGTTCAGTGTTACAGGATAGTGTGCGTTCGGTGTTACAGGATAGTGTGCGTTCGGTGTTACAGGATAGTGTGTGTTCGGTGTTACAGGATAGTGTGTGTTCAGTGTTACAGGATAGTGTGTGTTCAGTGTTACAGGATAGTGTGTGTTCAGTGTTACAGGATAGTGTGTGTTCAGTGTTACAGGATAGTGTGTGTTCGGTGTTACAGGATAGTGTGCGTTCGGTGTTACAGGATAGTGTGTGTTCAGTGTTACAGGATAGTGTGTGTTCAGTGTTACAGGATAGTGTGTGTTCAGTGTTACAGGATAGTGTGTGTTCAGTGTTACAGGATAGTGTGTGTTCAGTGTTACAGGATAGTGTGTGTTCGGTGTTACAGGATAGTGTGCGTTCGGTGTTACAGGATAGTGTGTGTTCAGTGTTACAGGATAGTGTGTGTTCAGTGTTACAGGATAGTGTGTGTTCAGTGTTACAGGATAGTGTGTGTTCAGTGTTACAGGATAGTGTGTGTTCAGTGTTACAGGATAGTGTGCGTTCGGTGTTACAGGATAGTGTGCGTTCAGTGTTACAGGATAGTGTGCGTTCAGTGTTACAGGATAGTGTGTGTTCAGTGTTACAGGATAGTGTGTGTTCAGTGTTACAGGATAGTGTGTGTTCAGTGTTACAGGATAGTGTGTGTTCAGTGTTACAGGATAGTGTGTGTTCAGTGTTACAGGATAGTGTGTGTTCGGTGTTACAGGATAGTGTGTGTTCAGTGTTACAGGATAGTGTGTGTTCAGTGTTACAGGATAGTGTGTGTTCAGTGTTACAGGATAGTGTGTGTTCAGTGTTACAGGATAGTGTGTGTTCAGTGTTACAGGATAGTGTGCGTTCGGTGTTACAGGATAGTGTGCGTTCAGTGTTACAGGATAGTGTGCGTTCAGTGTTACAGGATAGTGTGTGTTCAGTGTTACAGGATAGTGTGCGTTCAGTGTTACAGGATAGTGTGCGTTCAGTGTTACAGGATAGTGTGTGTTCCGTGTTACAGGATAGTGTGTGTTCTGTGTTACAGGATAGTGTGCGTTCGGTGTTACAGGATAGTGTGTGTTCAGTGTTACAGGATAGTGTGTGTTCAGTGTTACAGGATAGTGTGTGTTCAGCGCTCTGCTCGGGGTCATCAGTATGCTAAATGAGTAATGTTTCTTTTTCCTCGTTAGCGGGCAGATGCACTCCGCTCTAAATGGCCTTCATTTGGGTGTTTAATGAAAAGCAAAAAAAGAACGAAAGAAGCTTACTAAGTAACAAAAAGCTAAATTACAGGAAAGCATGATAATTAACTAAATTAACAAAAAGGAAAGTTGCATTTGTTGCAATTTTTTTGGGACAGTAACATGCTACCAAATGATTTATTTCTTGTTTCTTGTTAATAAATTAATTCGAGTCATATCATGTTCTTACTTTATATCACGCCTGGCTACATAGCATAATAATAACCTAATCCTAGCCAGGCTGCTAACAGCACATCATCTTGCTGCTGCTAGAAAGATAATCCTAACTTTAGCTAATATATTTATTTAGTTGCTAATTTTAGCTAAATGATTTCTGTAGCTCATGAGCTTAGCAAATGCCTCTAAATTATTTTGTAGTGTAATTAGCTCAATACTAATTTTTTGCTAAGCAGTACATAGAGATATAACTGTGTGGTGATTGTCCTTAGATTTTTTTCCTACAGATGTTTCTACTGGCCATTACATCAGGAAATACAGTGCCAGTATTTATATTATACCAAGATGTACTGTAGGTAGATTATATTTAGCATACACAGTTACTGTATTCACACCCACATCCATAATAAAAGCTCTCTAGAATTTATGGCTTCCCTTCACTGGAGCTAAGAGGTCCAAACTGGCTTCAAGATGCCAGTGTAAAGTGGGCAGTGCATCTGAACTGGGATGTTCAGCAAGCATATATTAAGATGTTTAGTGCTACAAGTCACGATGTTTAGTGCTATGAGTCTAATGTAGCTAGCAAGTCTCTTGATTAGCATTGCACTGTTAATGTGCAAGACTTCATTTCTGTTCAGGGCTTCTCAGGGCTTCTTAAGACATCGTAGCTGTAAGAGTGTAGAAATGATACTTGTTTTTTCAATGATTGATATTTATATTAGTGTATTAATAGTGGTTTGAACCCTTTTTTTTAAATCCAGGGGTACTGTACAGAAATTTAATTGGGCGTATTAAAAGTATTGCTTTAATGATTAATCATAGTATAAGACAATTTTGCTAAGTCTATTTTCCATAATGGTATACCCAGGTAAACCTGAATCGCGCTCTTACCTCCGTCTGAGTAAGTCTCGGTCCCATATCCGTCCTGCAGCCCGTTGTTCCATGTTCCCTCGTATTTGCCGCTGGCACCGGTGCTCTCCCGCACTCCGTAGCGCCCCTTAAATCCATGCGTCCACTCCCCCTTGTACACCCACTTGCCCTTGTTCTCCACACCGATGCCATGGCGCTTACCTTGTGCCCACGTGCCCTGGAAGGTATTGCCACTGGGCCATGTATACACACCCAGGACCTCAAAACCATGGCTCCACGCACCGGCGTACTCGCCTTGGCCCTTGGGCCCCGTGCAGATGCCGTGGCCATGGGCCTTGCCTTCGTCCCACTCGCCACAGTAAGACCCCCCATCGTCAAAGTTGAACCTGCCCCCAGTGGACATGCATGAAATAGGGCTTGGCAAAAGTCAACAAATCTCGGAAAAAGAAAAATGAAATGAAAGGAAAGATCGGGAGTGGGTGGTGGAGGTGGAGGCGGTGATGGTGGTACCAAAGCAAGAGTGGAAGACGTTGCTTAACCTGGAAATATCCCTGTCAGTCAACAGTTGCACCAAAGAAACTGAAAAAAAAAAAAAAAAAACAGGTTGAAAGTAAAAAATAAAATGGGGTGCTGGTCACACCATCCTGCTCCCAGAGAGTGAGGATATTATTCCCGTGCAGATCTCCGGCGGCTGCGTCTCGGAGACGGACACGGCGGAAGGCCCGCGCCAGCCATCACGCTCCGGGAGACACGAGCGCAGCGACTCGGATGTGCAGGGCTTCTCAGGCCCCGATCCTTCACTGTTCCAACACTCCACCTTTTCAGAAACCTGTTTGGTGGTGGAAGTGCTTGTGCAGCATTTACACACGTCTACTCTACACTCTTAGGGGGAAAAAAAGGTTCTCTAGGGTTCTTTGGGTTCCTAACTGTTCTTAATTTTTTTCAACTTGTCTGGTTGGGTTCTACATTCTAGTTTCTCCAGCGGAATAAACCCAAGAACCTTCCTTTCTAAGAGTGTACGGAGGAGGCTCTTGTCCTGTTGTACAAGCGTCAGCACCCAAACCCCCCGCCCGACATCATCATCACGCTGCGGATGATACTGCTGATGAAGAGATGAAAGAAAGAGAAGGATGAGGAAAAAAACATGAGACGCGTGATTGCTCGGTATCAACGCTGTCGTTTAGGTAACAGGAGATGGATGGATGGATCGGCAGGGCAGCAGACAATCCGGCGTTAATAATCCGTCGTATGCTCGCTGTCTCTCGTTGCTTCTTTCTGTTCCTCTCACCCTCTCTCCCTCCCTGCCTGTCTGTCTATTTTGCTCTCTTTCTCCTCACGCTTTTTCAGGTCCACATCACAATCCAGTGTTTGCGCATCAGTGATAAATCCAGGTTGAGAGCCTTCCGTTCTGATGTGTATCCAGGAAGAGTGCGCCGCCTGGTTTGCTTGGATCGCAGCTTCTTATCGTTTATCTCCACTGTCTGTGTGTTTGAATCTCTCTCTCTCTCTCTCTCTCTCAGATCTGCTCATTACAGAAGGACTGTTCCAACACAGCCAAACCCCCCCTCGTCTCCCCTCCCCCGCGCACACTGTCTCTCTCTCTCTCTCTCTCTCTCTACCTCTACTTAAAGAGACACAGCACTCCGTCTCTCTCCCTTTATCGCTCTTGCACTCTTTCCTTCCTCCCTCCCTACCTATTCATCTCTCTCCAGTTAATACACACAGATACATGGCTAATACAAGTTAGAGATTCTCCTTGTCTCTGCCTGGGTTTCCTCAGGGTTCTCCAGTTTCCTCAGATGAATAAATAAATGTAAGCACAAGCTCTGATTTAAGGGACCAAGCACACTGTGATAGATAGATAGATAGATAGATAGATAGATAGATAGATTGATTGATTGATTGATTCTATCTATCTATCTATCTATCTATCTATCTACAGTTAAAGAGACAGACACTCTGATTACAGACACCATTTTCTCCTTTTTTATTCTCTCCCCATGGAGATTGCTTTTTAATTGCCCAGTTTACTCTCTCTCTCTCTCTCTTACAGAAATAAGACATAAGCTAATGATAGCCTGTAGAATGGCTCGCTTTTCACAGGTCAGAATATGTCACTTTTTCCCATTTAATTTCACACATGCACATGCAGATCTTACAAAAGTACTTAATATACTGAGATCACAGTTTATTTCTTTAGATTATTTAATTGTAATTATATCATTTATTTTATAAGTAGTTTTTTTGCTTAGGAAAAGCATTTTTTTTCTTAGCCTTTTCTATCTTGCTAAGAGGCTGGTTGGACAAATGTCCACTTCACCTTTCCAGTTGGTCCACTGCAGTACCACCGATCTTTCCTCTACACCTGCTATTTGACTTATTCTTTTTTTAAGCTCAGAGCACAAAACTGCAAATACTGTATGAGAGCATTTCTACAAGTATTTCTTTGTCCCTAAAGCATTTTTCTCACATTGCTAAACCTCTTCACTGCCTTGCACACCAAGGAATGCTCCTCAAACGTGGATGATGACTTCCACTCTCTGAAAAAAATTCCCTGATCTCACCACCTATTAAAATGAATACACAGATGCCTCGATATACAATATGCCACCAGGATTGTTTGGTCCTAAACCATCCACCCACTCCTCCTCATTACAGACTACAAACCTGTAGTGGGTCTGAAAATATCTCCCACTGGACCTGGAAGACGTGCATGTCATCATATTGAACTGGACCTTCACAACTGGATGGCCAATCACTGAGATGCTACTAGGATCAAATAAGCTTCTTGCAAATACAGATTCAAATGAAATGATTAACGATCTACTTAACACTTATCCCCCCCTAGACAACCAATTGATAATCAACACAGACTGGGTGTTTATTCAACAATAGAAGGATCCTGATCTTACAGACATTTTTGATTGTTGACAACATGGCAGATGCCCATCACATTGGCATGTGAAGACTCTCACGTCATTGACCTTCTGTCTCAGTTTCCCCACATCCAAATAAGCAACAGTCCCTTATCTAGACTGGTGCATCATCTATCTTCCTATAATGCCTCACCTGTATAACGAGTGTCTTGGAGTTTGCTTGAAGTTTCTCACTTGCCTAGACAAGCCTATGGACAGGAAAACGCATCTGTCCACTAGCAGTCTCCAGTGCCACATGCTGTAGTCAGGCACCCTCTGGTCTCTACTTGCTCTTACCTGAGTGCCCATTTCCAATAGTGTCCATGAACATTACAGAGCTCCTATTACAGAGCACAGTATAGTCATTTAAAAAGTGAAGCTGTTCACAGCATCCAGTTCCATTGTAACCAAACTTAACCAAATCACCTTCCTGCATGTTGGTAAGATAATCTTTACACATACTGTGTGTTACAGCAGTGGACATGACATAAAATCTGTGAATTTTAGAAAGTTGTACTGTACATGTCTTGTTAGAGACAGCTAGTTAACAATAGCTGTAAAAATTAGTTAGATTTCCTATCAGGTTAGGTCATTAGAAATTGGCTAACTAACTTATTTTTTTTATTGTGATCATGTTACAATAAGAACATTTTGCCATGATAGAGGTATCATGATAGACAGATTATATATAGTACCACATGTATCACACTGTAATACATGGTTCTACCATGGTAAAATGGCATATCTACTATAGTAGATGTACTGTGGAACACCTACTCGGAATTTGCCCAACATGTACAAGTTTATGTGCTATAACGGTAATATTTATATTGTATTGTATTATTGTATGTATGCAGTGGTGGACATAGTACACAAATCCTGTACTTAAGTAAAAGTAAAGATTCCTTAGGTCGATGTTGCTCAAGTAAAAGTATACATCCTCCACTTACAAGTTTACTAGAGTTAAAGTACAAATATCACTTACCTTCAAATTTACTCAAGTATCAAATGTATAGGGCTTGTTTTTAGCGCAGAGAAGCCTTTTTCCATAGTTAAAAAAAAAAAAATATATATATATATATATATATATATCTTTCTGCATTCAGCTCTGCTTCTGATTTCAAACACCTGTTAAGTTATTAGGCCTGTCTGGAAGGAAACACAAGTCATTATGGATAACAGTTACATTTGTAACGTTTAATGACTGTACGTTTTACATGTAAAACTTGTACACTCCTATATCTTACCCTTACATGCTATTAGTGGCAATCAGTTACCCTCAGGGTCAGTGTGCATGGAGTTTGTGTGTTCTCCCCGTTTGCAGTCTCCTGGGATAGGCACCGTCCCTTTTCTGTCACGAGCAACCGGAGGATAGACACAACAGCCTTAGCAGTTAGCCCGTGTAGCATGGATGGTAAACCCAAACGCGGAAGTACGCGAGTAGGCAGGATAACCACGCGTTTAGTCTAAGAACTCTCTTAAGCAAAGAGCAAGGATCTACACAAATAAACCCGCGTTCTAGCAACACACACTCAATCAAAGAAGCAACCCGAATCGGTGAGTACTCACAGAATAGTTGGCGAAGCGTCGGCAAAGGCATGGGCGAACTCAATGACTGAGCAATGTGAAGCGCCATTTTGTCTCCTTTTATGCTTCCTGGTTCACGACCGTCCTACTTCCGGGTCCTAGTGCCGGCTGTGTTATGCGTGTGCATGACATTTACCCATATATATATGTGTGTGTGTGTGTCTGTGTGTGTGTGTGTGCGTTCCTCTCCATATCTAACTTGGTACAGAAGGTAAAATTACACACTATTTTAGATATCTTCTAAACTTGCCATTAGTACTGTGGTACTCTGCGTGTAATACTCTGGAATATTATGGTATGCACTGTAGTTTACCATAGTACATAGTAATATATAGTACATACCATCATGAAATTTCATGTGGAAGACATTATCAGTGAAGACTAGCTAATTAAACACTACAAAGTCTTTACTTACACTAAATGTCTTTACTTCCTCATGGAAATCCTGTCAGGTTCTCTAATATTCAACAAATACTGTAGCTTTAGCGCTGAAACTCTGCATTGTTTTATATTTTGTCATAAATCCTGTTTGATTAGCCCATAACAGCCACCTAGCTAGGATTAGCAATGGATATTAAAAATATCTTTTAAGAAATCCTGTCAGATGTGACACCTGTTAGCTAGCTAGGTGTGATTAGCCATGAAGATAATAAATACGTAATAAGATTTGAAATCCTGTCAGATGTAGCTCATTTTAGCCAGCTAGCTATAATTATCTGTGAAAATCAGCTAAATTGTTTAATATGATTTGTAATTCTCTCAGAAGCTATTATTAGCTCTTAAAATTGGTTAAATAAATATGTAGTATGACGTGAAATCCTGTCGGGCACACAGATGAATACACAAGCCGCACAAACGCTGTTAATGGTTGCAGGAGATGGTTTAGCTGATGTCGCCACTTTAGCTCGGGCCTGCTGTTCATTAGCATTAGTTCAGGGTGGTGTGTGTGTGAGTGTATGTGAGTGTGTGTGTGTGTGTGTGTGGTCGGTCTTTTGAGCCCAGCCAAGCATGCAGAGCGTAGGAGTGAGAGAAGCGCGAGAGAGACCAGAGTGATAATGCAGAGGAGGTTGTGAAGCACGACAGGTGTCTCCTTAAGAAGAGAGCGTTATCATGAAACGCTCCTCTAAACAACAGAACACAGGAAATGAAAGTGTGTTCGAGGGTTTTCTGTCCGCCTGGTTTTATGCAATTGTTGAATTAGCTTGTAACAAAAACTAAAAAGTGATGGCAGAGAGGGAAAATAGAGAAAGTGTAGAAATTATTGGCTATTATATTCAAATAATAAAAGCTAAAGATCAAAACGTGACAACAAGACAAAGAATAGTGATCAGTTCTTTCAGATCTTTTGGGAAGAATGCTGAACAAGCAGTGCGGTTCCAAGCACCGTTAAGTGGAGCCCTGGTTATAGCTTGACTAGGCCATTTAATTAGACCACTGTCCTTGTCCTATTATACAAGCACGGCAGAGGAATCGATTTATTGACCAAAGTATGTCCGACTCTACAACTGCGACAAAAAGTAAACTACCGTCAAAAGTTTGGACACCCCTTCTAACTCCATGTTTTTTTTTCTCCCAATTTTAATTTCTTTTAAAATTGTAAAACATTGTTAAAGGTGTCCAAAATATGCAATAATCTCTTTTAAGGATATTCGCTCCTTTGTGGAGCTTGCGCAGAGGGCCAAGGCCAGATTCTGTGTCCGACTAATGTGCAGAAGAAGCTCGACTGCCAACCACAGGTGTGCTAAAGCGACATAGAGAAATTCCATTCAGTATGATTTCAATTGAACTAACATGTTTTTATAAAAGTCTATTTTTAGTCAGACTTACACAATGTTGTGTAAATGTACTGTGTGATAGGCTTTTAGTAACAGTACTGGTCAGTGACCAAGGTTAGTCTTGGATAAATGGGAATGAGTAATTGGTTCCTGGGAACAATAGTGAACAGTGATTGGCTGATAGAAACAATGCTGTGATTGGCCAAATTTATATTTACATTATGGCATTTGGCAGATGCACTTATTCAGCATGACTTAATTAAAAAAAAATAATTATACATCTGAGCAATTGAAAGTTAAAGGTTTTGCTCAAGGGCCCAACTGTGGCAACTTGGTGGATGTGGGGTTTCAAACCTGGTAAGTTTGAACTGTAGTTCAATGCCTTAATTACTGAACTGCCCCGGCCAAATGTAACATCGGCTAACACGATCGCAAATTCGTGATCAGACTTTACATGCTCATATAACCAACAGCAGCATCATATAAACATGAGCTGGACGGCCATGTCGAAAGCAGAGTGGTTACTAAAATTCTCAAAAATTTGCTAGATTTTTTTTTTTTTTAGTCTACAAGCCCCTTTGGTCCCATAAAATTTCTTTTAAATGTTCATTTAGTTTAGCATTACACCTATTGGAGTTGAGTGAATCTGGAGAACCTGAAGGAAACCCTTGTGTACATGAGGAGAACAGGGACAGGACACTGGAGATGCACCACGCTGTCGGTAGGTCAGTGTCAGGGATTTGGATGAAAGTCCCAGATTCTGAATGTTCAGTGTCTACAATCGGCCTGCAGTGTAACTTTAAACAACATTGGCTCCCATACTGACTTTAAACAATGCAGAAACGCCTCGTATTTTCCCCAAATGTAAAATATCCAGGAACACATTGGAGTCAATATATTTTAATTGATTAACTATTTTGCGTCAACGTAAATGTAGCAGTCCAGGGGAGGGGGTGAGAGTGCGACCCAAATGGGATTTTGTTTAATAGAATGCCGATGTTGCCCTCTAGTGGTAAAATATAAACAGTGCAAAGGATCTAAAATAAACGTCCACACTTGACTGACTTTGTGCTGATTTAAGGCCTGCTCTCTGACTCTGGTTTAATTATTTTTTGAAGAGTTTTATGTAAATTATATTAAATTTTTATTGTATATTTGTTTATTAAATGTTTTATTTGTGCATTCATTTATTTATTATAAGAGGTCTATGTAAATTATAAAGTTAGGCATATTCATTAATTAATCAATTAATTAATATTAATAAATAAATGTATTAAAGGGGTCTTGTGTAAAGTTAATTATGTAGGAATTATTTATTTATTTTAATGTTTTAATGTAACGTTTGTTTAAATATTTATTTATTAAGAGGTCTATGTCAATTATTTTTATTTGTTTATTTAAGAGTTTTCTGTAAAGTTTATTTTATTAAAGAAGCCTATTTAAAATATAGATTTAGGTTTGTTTGTTTGTTTGTTTGCTTGTGAATAAGATCTGTGGAAATAAGTGTAAGTCTGCAGTAAAAGCCCCTCCGTGTGTTCTCCTGAACTCCAGGGGTGAGAGATGATTAACGGTCCACGTGAAGTCTGCTCCATTCACAAACTGCAGCGAGTCTGCGCTCCTCAGCCTTTCAGTAAATCACACACTGCCACATACTGGCCATTCACACAACTGCACTCTTTAAAGAGATACATATTGGAATCTCTTTCTCCACACACACACACACACACACACACACACACACACACACACACACACACACACACACACACACACACACATCAGTGCCTATCAGCATTCACAAGCACAATGATGTCACGCAATGGGAAGCCTCCAGCGATGCCGATGAGGTCATGGAATACATGGAGAAGGTATAAATAGAGGAGCTTTCTCTCTCTCTCTCTCTCTCTCTCTCTCTCTCTCTCTCTCTCACACACACACACACACACACACACACACACACTATATCTCCCTACATGAGTTCCTGCAGGAAAGTTATCCTGGATCCTGTGCTGGCGTTGCCACAGCCATGTGCTTTGGTGTTCCACATTAGTTGAAGAAGCTGACGAGGATTAGAAAGTAAGACTGAGAGAAGTAGGAGGAAGTGGAGGGAAGGAGGAAGACAACAAGAAGGATGAGAAAGAGATGGAGAAGAAGGATCACAGATACTACAACGCCTATGAAGTAAATCAGCACATGTTTGAGAAGCGTTCTGAAACTTGACCAAATGCTGAATGTGAGCTGCATGTCATAAGTTCAGCTTTAAAAGCTCTCAGCAGTACCGGTTGCCATGGAAACGCCATATCGGACGAGCTGAAGGATGTATTTTTTCCCCTCGCAGCCGAGCCGTGCTGTTAGTCAGACCACACTGTCCAGTGCAGCGCTCTGATTTTATCAAAGTGCAAATTAAACTCCAAAGCATGAAGCGAGCCCTCACCACAGAGACGCTTGTTCAGGTGTGCTCTTAGTCCTCTCTAAGTCAGGCTGCTTTCAGGTTGGTTTTTATGTCCAGATCAGAGACACGCTGAATACAGCGAGAGTTAAGTTGACTTATAGCTTATAACAAAAACGCAAAACGTTCACCAAAAAGAAAAAAATGGAGAGCTTACCTCACCATCACGAGATCAGGACCTAGCGCTGTTCACTCTGAAGCGCGAGGACGAGGATGAGGACGAGGACGAAGACGAGGACGTGGCAGACAGGTTAAATACCGGACTTGCCCAGGTGTGTGTTTCAGTGAGCAGTGTCAGTGTGCAGATTGCTGAGTGTGTACACTGCTCTGGCATTTATAATGATCTTGTCAACCTCTACAGTTATCAAACGCTAAAAATGGAATCGAAATGAAAAACATAATGAGCTTTTTTTTTTTTGGTCTTTATAAAGATGGGACTGTTTATTTTCCTTCAGTTTGAAATGAAGCATTATCTGTTCATATTTTAAACCACAAAGTTGCAAGGCAAAAAAAAAGTGTTTACAGAAGCCAGTTTTCAGTCGTATCTGGATGTTGAAGAATTTCATACTGTAGAAAAAAAAACTTAAACCAGAAAAAGTTATGTTATTCAGTAAAGAGCAGTTTACTGCATGTAATAAATGATAGTTAATGTTAATGTTAACCCTGTTTGTTTTTACTGTAGATGGATTTGAAGATTGTTCACGAGGTCACAGCCCGAGTACTGACGATATCACAGCCGTGCTGATATTCAGTACAACAGCACATCTTTGAGTGTGAAATTGCTTTTATACAACAGTTCCACAAACACCATTCATTATTAACATTATTTGTTTATTTATTTAACTTGTTATTTTGCTCCGCCCACACATAACCTACCACAACTGCTGGAACTAATTAAGCGTGACGGGTGGAGCTGGTGAGTGACAGTTAGCGAGCAACAGTTAGTGTAATTAACAGGAGGTGAGAGTCGTGTAAAGCCAAAAGGTGAGGTGAGGTGAACGCCCTTACCATGGAGGTGGTGGACGGTCCTGAGAAACTCACTTTATCCCTCATCTTCTGTTTGTTTTTGGATCATTTTATTTCATTATAAACCCACAATAATACGTATATACTCTATTATTATACACTAGTGTATTTTATACTCTATAGTCTTATCTACTCATTTCCATTGACCGGTCATTTTTGACCAGGAACACCATGAGTGTATAAAAGTTCCATAAAACACACAATTATACTTTATTTTTTGTGTTCAAATGACATGTGTGAACAAAGTCATGGAACCTCATAAGGAATGGAATAAAATTTACTGCACTTTTTAAAGGAGAGGAACCTTGTAATGGGGTTAGATTTGACTGGAACACAACAAGAGGGTTAAATTCCCACTGATTACACTTTAGACTATCAGCTCCATTAACCTCTGGGTTCAGGCGTCAAATCCCAAATAGCGTTAAATGGAAAGCTAGTGCGTTATTTAGGGTGTACAATCCCTTGTTCCACACACCATGTAGTGCCCTTGATCAGGGGTTAGAGGGGGATTTGGGAACACGGACGGTTCAGAGGCGATTATTAAGGAGGCAGTTTGTTGATTTAGATGATGTAACATAATAAAGTAATAAAGTTAAATAAATAAATAAAATGATTAATTATAATGTACTGACTCGGTGGTACTTCACTATTAAGAAGATCATCATTTAACACCTGACCATATTGATTACAAATCTGTTCATTCATGAAAATAGGACCAACTCAGGTTTTAGTACATAAACCGCAGCTATTTACATATAATCATTAATATATTAACGGTCATATTAATGAGATTACCAGAGTGATTCTGCAAAACTTGATTTCCGGTTTGTGGCAATAAATGAAGTCAGCTGACTGCCTGCATGCTCTGAATGAATACGTTTGTCATTTGTGGTACCCAAGGGGTATAATTGTGCCGAAAATTTTTAATTAAGTAAACTATTATGATTTTCACAAATCTGTTGTGGGTAAAATACTGTATAGTCACAATACCGGGTGAGTCAAAAATGATCTGCACGCTGGCTATATGAAAACTTCTGTTAGAGAGCAGCATGCAGTCATTCATTTTTTGTGGTCTGAGAGTGTACCTGGTGCCATTATTTATCGAAGGTTTTGTGCGCAGTTTGGAGACAGTGCTTTTATATCTGCAAACAAAATTTGGAGCGATACTAATAAAGAAGGTTAAAGTTTCTTAAAAAGAATCATTATTTAATTTTAAAATAATAATTTTGGACTCACCTTTGTATATAACTTAATGCTCAGAAATCTGTTAAAAATATAATATTAAAAAATAGCTATTGATTATGTTTCAAGAATAAAAAAAGACCATTCTGATAAAACAGTGCCTTCATGTGGAGTGGATAAAGTGGCTTAAATTAAAATGTTCACATATAATAGTGTATACACACACACACACACACACACACACACACACACACACACACACACACACACACACATACTCTGTACACACAGAGGTTTAAATTGTCAATTTTTATTATTAAAAATATTATTATATTATAGTATAATAACATATTTTTATTGATTATATATTGTCTATATTATTATAATAATTTGTAGAATTTGTATTTTACACCATACTCCAGGTAGATGAATATATATACAGTATATCATGCTGTAGTGTACAGTAGATAGTACTTTAAAATGAAGTGTAATATATATATATATATATAGTTTTATTTGTGTTTTATGCTCATAAGACTATTTATTAAATTTAATATTTAAAATAGTATATGATGCACAGTATGCAATTTTATTCTAGATCCTTGTGAAAGAAATGTATATATTTTACACCATACAGTGATTTTATATTTACTCTGATATACTGTACATTACACTTTAGTTTAGACTACAGTGTACAGATATAAACCTTCATGTGTATTACCATTATATTTAGCTTTAAGTACAACTAAGTACAGTATATCTTTGTACTATAGACTACATTGCGTATAGTATGTGTATTAATATTGTTTTTCTAGCTTTTCTATTTACTTATGGTTTGTTTGGTGATTTGTTTTGGTTAGTTTGCCTTTATATATATGTAAGTATATTTAAGTGCAGTAGATCTTTATACTACACACTACATTGTACAGTCATAAACCTTTGTGTATGTACAGTATTATTATATTTACAGTTTGTACTTATTTATTTATTTATTTATTTATTGTTTTTTTGTGTTTAGTGTCCCTTTAAGTCTTTAAAATATGTAACACCATTGATGTATTATGTTTCATATCTGAGGTATGAATTTACTCTAATCCACGGCTTACACAGCCAATAGGAAGCTGAGCAGCTGCTCGAGGGGCGGTTTCACCCGATCAGAGCAGAGTGGGCGCTTTACTGACAGGCGGTCTGACCAATAGGAAGCGTGGTGGGCGGGGCTTGTGCGCGAGCGTTCAGGGCTTGGAGGGAGACGCTGCCGTTTTCTCGGCGACTTCCCGACTGGATCAAAGAGCCGAAGCGCTACAATCTGACTTTATTCACTTCACAGTCTGTCGGAGGCTAAAGTCTGAGGCTGAGAGTCAGCGGTGTGTCCGAGCCGCGCTGCCGAACCGCACGGGGGGGTGGATGGCCTGTTTAGCTCGTGCGGAGTGAGTGAGTGTGTGTGTGTGTGTGAGGAGTGTGTGTGTGTGTGTGAGTGAGTGTGTGTGTGTGTGTGTGTGAGGAGTGTGTGTGAGTGCGGAGTGAGTGAGTGAGCAGTGAGTGTGTGTGTGTGTGTGTGTGTGTGTGTGTGTGTGTGAGTGAGTGAGGAGTGTGTGTGTTTGTGAGTGAGTGAGGAGTGTGTGTGTGTGTGTGTGTGTGTGTGTGTGTGAGTGAGTGAGGAGTGTGTGAGTGAGGAGTGTGTGTGTGTGTGTGTGTGTGTGTGTGTGTGTGAGAGTGAGGAGTGTGTGTGTGTGTGTGTGTGAGTGAGTGAGGAGTGAGTGAGTGAGGAGTGTGTGTGTGTGTGTGTGAGTGAGTGAGTGAGGAGTGAGCTGCTCTCGGATGGGATTGTTTATGGTTCGGGTTCAGTCCCACCTGGACACTCCGGAGGAAAAACTGCGATCTGAGGAGGAAGAGCAGGACTGAGATCCTGTCCGGGGTTCAGAGCTTCTCTCCTGCCGTACAGCTGAGCAGGAGGGCTGTAGGTGGTGGAAGAGGAGACTCCTGCAGAAGAAGCACACTGATTCCTGTCTGTCTGTCCTTCTGTCTGTCTGTTTGTCCTTGTGTCCATCCGTCTGTCTGTCTGTCTGTCTGTCTTTCCATCCCTTTTCTTCCAATCTCCACCTCCTCACTTTCTCCCTCCACCTCCAGGACCTCTACAATAATGCCCCACTTTGTGCATAAAATCCGGAGGAAACAGTGCTGGTACTCTCCACCGGTACCGGTGTCGGGATGTTCAGCTTGAACCTGAGAAGCTCATGAAGGTTGATGAATGAGTTTCGGGTTCTTCCAGAGTTTTGTTCCCCAAAAAAGCTTGAAGATGGTGGAGAATAGGTGCTGCCTGAAGAGGGAAGGCGTGTACCGCTGGTTCTCGGGCCTGAGCTCGGCTCAGCGGGCCGAGTTCCTGTGCGGACTCTTGGATCTTTGCGTTCCGGTGGAGCTGCGCTTCCTCGGGTCCTGCTTGGAGGACCTGGCCCGTAAGGACTACCACTCTCTGAGAGACGCCGAGATCAAGGCGAACAACCCGGCCGACCTGGCGCTCCTGGCCAACGTGACGGACGAGGTGGTGCGCAGCAAGCTTCTGGTCTCTCTGGCTCTTCTCGGGTCTGACAACCGGGCGGCGGCGGGAGCGCTTTTCCGGACGCTCACGCACGTCGACGCCATCATCCACGATTACGGCCTGCGTCTGAGCGACGGACGGACCGGCGAGCAGTTCCTGCTGCTCTTCACCATGGCCGCTAATCACCCAGCCTTCAGCTTCCACCAGAAGCAGGTGCTGAGACAGCAGCTCGCACAGATCCAGGAGCTCCTGCAGTCCAACGGCACCGACGCGGCACACGGAGGAAATCCCGGATCGCCTGCTGGTCCTACGTCGCTGCCCGCGTACGTGGGCACACCTGCACATCTTACCTGCTGCGCCAAGGTAGCCGAGCTGCCCTGAACACGCTTTGTTTACGCTTTTAGATCTCCAAACTGTACTGGATTCCCCTGTTTTCTTTTGTAATCTGGGATCCAGTACAGTTTGGTGGGTCTCCTGCTCTAGCACAGCTCCTACTAACAGCACTTTGAGGATGTAGGAACCTCAAGGCACCTTATGATGCAGTTCTAACACCTTCCTGTGTCCGGAATAAACCACCGCATGTCACGCTGTTACAGAAAAATAATCAACTTCTTCAAGCAGAGTTAGACTTATCTCTCGAAACGAGTCGATAAGTCTTCAATAAGAGTGCTTTCTGATCTGTCTTATTCCTCTTGTTTGTTTTTTAACAGCTTTAATTATTATTGTATAACAATATTTAATGCATTTGTAGTTACTTCCTGTTCTTATTTGCGTCAAAGCAGCTACAAACGGTCTTTCATCGGTTACGCTTGTTGTTTCGGGGTTTTTTTTAAAACAAAATGCATTTCTGACACTGGAGACTCCTTTGAAGTTCCTGTGTATGAGCTGTTGCTATAGAAACAATAACAGGGACATTAACCTAAATCCGATCTGCTGACCAACCAATCAGCTTCCTGAATTATGAAAAGTGTCAGGTTTGCTTTTAATGCTGGATCTAAGTTATAACCGTGTTAGACTTTATTAATTCGTCCTGAAGCTGAAGACGTGGTTTAACCTCCCGCTGACGACCACAGGAAAGAAACAACGCGTAACATGAGGCGCCCGTCCTCGTCTGACCCCCGTCTGCGTTTTAGACGGCGTCTGCGTTTGGGATTCAGTTACGGGATCCGATTATTCGATCCAGCTGTCGTCTCAAAAGCAGCGACTCCACGGCGGCGTGTCGGAAAGACGCGCTCACGCGAATGGCGGACGGACGGCCGCGAGGAATTTCTCTGTCTGATGTGTTTTCAGTTTATCGATCAACGACAGGACGTTATTGGATGGTAGCTAAATGTGTGCGCTTTTATTTGTAGCGTTTGGGATTTAAAAGGGGAAAGAAAGATGGATTCAGGAAGGATTTTATTGAGGCATGTGTGAGCGGTTCGAGGACTGTAGTCGAAGTCGTTCCCGAAGTGTTTTGTTTACTTTTCCAACAGGAATACCAGTCTTGAGGGCGTGGGGGGGCGTGGCTTCTCTCTGCTTTCTCGTTGAACAGATCAGAACGCTGTGTCAGGTGAAGCCGATTATTTTCCTGTTATGGCACGACCTGTAATGTTTATTCCTTTTATTTCACCTGTAATTGTATTTCTGTTATTTAAACACACACTGTACATCCGCATGATATCTTGCGGCGCGAGGCGGGATACACCCTGGACGGGCTGACAATCCATCGCAAGGCACACACACGCGCACACACACATGTAAACACTCACACACTGTGGGCAATTTTGGAAGTCAATTAACCAAACCTGCCTGTCTTTGGACTGTGGGAGGAAACCGGAGAACCCGGAGGAAACCCACCAAGCACACGCAAACTCCATGCACACAGACCCCGAGACAGGAATTAAACTCCGACCCTGGATATATAATTTACATATTTTATAATTTATTTAATCTTTATAATATTGTATAAATGCCCTCTTCATCATTAATATTTATAGATCAGTACGTGTTTTTTTGTTAATATTCATCACCTGCATACCAGCGCCACCATATATTGGTGTAATAGTCTTCATGTTGTATAAAATAAACAGATAAGAAGAAACGAAATAAATACCAATAATAATATATATATTTACATATAATAAAAATAGCATATATTATTTGTTGTCCTATTAAAAGCAGCTCAGAGTGGTTAATAGCGAAGGAAGAAGAATAATTATTATTAATAACGTGCGATAAGCTTTAGTACTGATTGTGAAAATTATTGCTCTACTTGTTTTGGTGATTTATCATTGGTTAGTTATGACGTTGCACATGGCCTGTGTTTCATCTGTTACATTCTGTGTGTGTGTGTGTGTGTGTGTGTGTGAAGTAAATCAGAGGCAGTGAAAGGTCCCGATACGCCAATCATGGCCGTAACATAAAACCAGAGTTTGTCGGGTGACACGCATGCACACACACACACACACACACACACACACACACAAGAAGTGTTTAAATGTTTGTGTGCACATATATATGTGTGTGTGTGTGTGTGTGTGTGTGTGTGTGTGTGTGTGTGGGAGGGGAAAGTACCGGCTGCAGGCGGAGGAAAGACGGCTGTATTTAGGGTTTTGTTGGCTTTGGCTCCTGTCGCGTTGGGCTCAGCACATTTCTGTCGGCTGAAGTCAGCTCTCTGCGTGACACACACTCCGCTCTGATTCACCAGGGAAGTCAGGCGAGAGCTGAACGTCAACACAAACACACGGGCTGGGGCGGGTACGTACGCGAGCAGCGCTCGACCCGACGCCCTCCATCGTCCAGACCTGACGCTGTTTTCTCAGGATCTTCTCACGTGAGCACAGCTGTGTCTCGTTAACACCCCCGCCCTGCCCCGCCCAGCCCCGCCCCGCCCCTCCCCTCCCCTCCCCTACCCTCCTTAGCCCGAGACAGAAAATCATGGAGATCCTGAAGCTTAAACCCCACTGTACAGTGACGTCCTGTCCGTCACCTCGTTCCTCAGACGGCATGATTCATTCTGTCTGTTCATCCTGAAGGTGTGTGTTCTACTCCCGTGTGAAGCTAATGGATCAGGAATGTTGTGTTTATGAGAGAGCGGAGCCTGCGTGGACTTTCAGTATTCAGCCTCAACTTCTGGGGAAAGTATAGCGAGTACGTGTGTGTCAGTGCTCAGTACTCGCATGACTGAACTGCTCTCACGTCCATCTGGGTCTCTGAGTCACACTGTGGGCGGGTGTTTAGTGATTAGGCTCATTACTGCTGCTGTACACAATCAGGTCAGTGGGCTGTTTGGTTATGGTGACAGTGTGGGCGGGAACAGTGGTCTGATTGGTTACAATGTCACTGTGAGCAGGAAGACTGATTTGATTGGTCGTGGTATCATTGTGGGCGGGGACATTGATCTAATTAGTTATAATGTAATTGTGAGAGGAACTGTGGTGTGATTGGTTATGATGTCATTGTGGGCGGGAACAGTGATTTGATGGTTGTGGTGTCATTGTGGGTGGGAACATTGATCTGATTAGTTACAATGCAATTGTGGGAGAAACTGTGGTCTGACTGGTTACAGTAGTGACACTGGGTGGAAACAGTGGGCTGATTGGCTAAGATTTCACTGGGGGCGGGAACTGTGGTCTGATAATTGCAGCAGTTTTCGAACAGGAACTAGGAATTAGTAACTGTGGCGTTATAGCCAGTAACTGTAATCTGATTGGTTGCTGTGGCTTTTTGGAAAGTTTTGTTTGATGATATTTGCGTTGTGGTGCGTCATGCCACCTCCCATAGGCCCCGTCTCTCTTTTTAATATTAAAAGTTTTAATCTCTATTTTAGAAGGTAGAGCACATAAAGACGTGGTCATGTTTTTAAATCAACGGGCGCTTTGTTTAAGGCCACATCAACGTCTGTCCGTCTGTTAGTCTGGGGATTTGAGCTCTCAGTTTTTTGGTCATTAGCTCAGAACCTCACCTGTCATGATACAGCCATCCTGATCCTCCAGTTTCATTAAAAACACTGAGATTAAAACATCAGATTTTATGATTTTAAATGTTTGAATTATTGCACTTGTAGTAAAAGTGGAGCAGGATGTTAGGGTTCGGTTTCCTTAGTCACACTTATGATTTTTACTTTTATATCTGTAATAAACATTATTAGGTGTAGCTTTAAAAAATATATATGCAGAAGAGACTCGTCCCGTGGTTTAAACTGTTTCTTTAAACCAAAAGCTTCCAGATTGCAGAAAAGTGTGTGTGTGTGTGTGTGTGTGTGTGTTGCAGTAGAGTCTTGAAGCAGCTCCTAATTGGTTTCAGAGCTTCAGAAGCCGCTTATCTATCAGCTCGCACCCCCGAGGAACAGATTCACAGTGGGGTTTATCACTCACATGTGGGACGCTTATGAGCTGTGAGAAGCTGATCCTAGTTCAGTGCTCATTTCACACCACTACACACACACACACACCGAACAGCCTACAGAGCAATCAGGTTCTTCCAGTTAGGGATCAGATTCTAATTCTAATCTGATTCTGTATCTGATTTTATTTGTGTTGGTTCATATGACTGATCTGATCTTTAGGCTGATTCTGTTTACACTGATGATTTAGATTTTCTTCTGTTTCTGATTATGATCTGATAGTGTATATTACTGATCTGAATCCTGTTCCTCTTCTGATTATGCTCTGACTAATCACATTGGTCTCAACTGCTAGTTCTGAATCTAATTTAGTCTAAACAGGTGATTCTTATTATAATATGATTTTGATCTAATTCTGATCTGATTATAATTTGATTGATCTGTACTACTGATTTTGATTCTGATCTGAATTAGAGTCTAATCTGATTCTGATCTAAATTAGATTGTAATCTAATTGGTATAAACCACTGTTTATAATTTAATTTTTATTCTAATCTGATTCTAATATTATTGATCCAAACAACTGCTGATCATAATTTTAATCTGATTCTGATCTGAATTAGATTTTAATATGATTTTTAATCTGTTGATCCTGACTTTGATTTTGCTGAGTCTGATGCTAATGTACAGTATTTGTTTTAAAATGCTGATTTAAAAAAAATAAATGAATAAAACAAATTCCAATCTGATTGATCTATAACCCTGATTCCTTTTCTGTTATGTCTCAGATTTCGAATTAAATTTGATCTGGATCCCGACTCGGATCCTCTGTCCATTTGACTCTGATCCCGATCTAAATGGTGCACACTGCTGATCTCGATCAGATTGCTCTGTACCGCCCCTTTCCTTACCCTGTTTTTGGTTCTGATCTGATTTTGGTCCTGCTGTAGAAGAACAGCAGGGTTTAGATCAGCAGTTGAGACTAATCAGACATATTTTACTGCACGTAAAACAGAGCAGCAGTAAAAGAGTGCCCACGCTGCCCAGAGTGAATTTATTACTGCTGAGTGATTCACTCCTAAAAAAACACCCTCACCACTCGCCCACTCCCTCACCATTACAGGTTTTTTTTTTTTTTTTTTTTTAAATCCGTGTGCTTTTAATTACTAACAGCGTTGAGTCAGGCCCTGAAGATGAAATGGTTTCAGCCTTTACCGCGCGTTACAGGCCATGATCTTGATTCATTTATTCAACTGGAATGAAAGGAAATTTCATGTATCATTAAAATACATAGTCGAAAAAAAGTGTATAGACATCATAGTGAATATATGTTGATATACTGAAATTAAAGTATTAAACTTTAGGCCACACCTTCAGTCTGAACATCGCTAACGTATCCAATGTTTTATTTTTTAGCAATTCCTGCCAATTCCTTTAACTCTTAATTATTATTATTTTTTTTTTAAGACCATGCCCCGAGAGGTGATGACAGGTCCCGTGGATGACGGTCTGGGGTCAGAGGTCATGTCCCCAACCCCTGCGCCTTCCAGCCAGGACCTGCCAGTGAAAATGCACGCTGGGAAACCTGGGAAAGGTGAGAACAGATGCACAAAAACACACCCACACGCACACACCTCCCGTTAAAGGTAGGAGAGGAGAAGAGACTGTGTGAAAGTGTCAAGAAGGCTAAACACAAAAGAACACGTGAGGAGCTCTGGGAATGTCTCGCATGCTTTTCTCATGAGCCTGAGAAATCCGAAACAAGTCTGGATTTAGCTGGGAGTCGCGAGCCAGTCAGGATTTAAACAATGTTTTCATTTCTGTGATTTCAGCAAAACATCTAAAGTGAGATTCGCGCTAAGATCAACGTTGTTTGCGGTGGCTGTCTCGATACCGGCGCTGACCAGAGCATGTTTTTAGTAAAAACATATTTATTTGTAGCTCATTTGTAGTTTATTTATAGCTCTTGTTATTGATCATTGTCATTGGCTGTGTTTCCAGATTTGTCAAAATTAAAAAAATGTAAAGACAATCTGGACTTCGGGCCACATTAGACTTCGAAATCAAACACGTAACCATAGCAACCAACAGTGAAGTACAGCTAGAAACATCCAATAGTGAGCAGCATGAAGTGATCAGTGCGACATATGGGGGTAAAGGTCATGTGATTGACCAGGGTGACGCACAGTGATCAGTGTGACGTGAGGTGATCAATGTGACGTGAGGTGATCGGGGTGACGTGAGGTGATCGGGGTGACGTGAGGTGATCGGTGTGGCGTGAGGTGATCGGTGTGGCGTGAGGTGATCGGTGTGGCATGAGGTGATCGGTGTGGCGTGAGGTGATCACTGTGGCGTGAAGTGATTGGTGTGATGTGTATTGATCGGTGTGACGTGGATTGATTGGTGGTCGTGAGGTGATCAATGTGATGTGAGGTGATCGTGTGACGTGAGGTGATCGGTGTGACGTGAGGTGATCGGTGTGGCGTGAGGTGATCGGTGTGGCGTGAGGTGATCGGTGTGGCATGAGGTGATCGGTGTGGCGTGAGGTGATAGGTGTGGCGTGAGGTGATAGGTGTGACGTGAGGTGATAGGTGTGACGTGAGGTGATCAATGTGACGTGAGGTGATCGGTGTGACGTGAGGTGATCGGTGTGGCGTGAGGTGATCAATGTGACGTGAGGTGATCGGTGTGACGTGAGGTGATCGGTGTGGCGTGAGGTGATCGGTGTGGCGTGAGGTGATCGGTGTGGCGTGGATTGATCGGTGTGATGTGAGATTACTGTGGCGTGAGGTGATCGGTGTGGCGTGAGGTGATCGGTGTGACGTGGATTGATCGGTGTGACGTGGATTGATCGGTGGTCGTGAGGTGATCAATGTGATGTGAGGTGATCGTGTGACGTGAGGTGATCGATGTGAGGTGATTGTGTGAAGTGAGGTGATAGGTATGGCGTGAGGTGATCGGTGTGGCGTGAGGTGATCAATGTGACTTGAGGTGATCGGTGTGGCGTGAGGTGATCGGTGGGACGTGAGTTGATCGGTGTGGCGTGAGTTGATCGGTGTGGCGTGAGGTGATCGGTGTGACGTGGATTGATCAGTGTGATCTGAGGTGATCACTGTGGCGTGAAGTGATCGGTGTGATGTGGATTGATCTGTGTGACGTGGATTGATGGGTGGTCGTAAGGTGATCAATGTGATGAGGTGATGACCAGAGCATGTTTTTAGTAAAAACATATTTATTTGTAGCTCATTTGTAGTTTATTTTTAGCTCTAGTTATTGATCATTGTAATTGGCTGTGTTTCCAGATTTGTCAAAATTAAAAAAATTTAAAGACAATCTGGACTTCGGGCCACATTAGACTTCGAAATCAAACACGTAACCATAGCAACCAACAGTGAAGTACAGCTAGAAACATCCAATAGTGAGCAGCATGAAGTGATCAGTGCGACATATGGGGGTAAAGGTCATGTGATTGACCAGGGTGACGCACAGTGATCAGTGTGACGTGAGGTGATCAATGTGACGTGAGGTGATCGGTGTGACGTGAGGTGATCGGTGTGACGTGAGGTGATCGGTGTGGCGTGAGGTGATCGGTGTGGCGTGAGGTGATCAATGTGGCGTGAGGTGATCGGTGTGACGTGGATTGATCGGTGTGATGTGAGATTACTGTGGCGTGAAGTGATTGGTGTGATGTGGATTGATCGGTGGTCGTGAGGTGATCAATGTGATGTGAGGTGATCGTGTGACGTGAGGTGATCGGTGTGATGTGATCGGTGGCCGTGAGGTGATCAATGTGATGTGAGGTGATTGTGTGGCGTGAGGTGATCGGTGTGACGTGGATTGATCGGTGTGGCGTCAGGTGATCAATGTGACTTGAGGTGATCGGTGTGACGTGAGGTGATCGGTGTGACGTGAGGTGATCGGTGTGATGTGAGGTGATCAATGTGGCGTGAGGTGATCGGTGTGGCGTGAGGTGATCGGTGTGACGTGAGGTGATCGGTGGGACGTGAGGTGATCACTGTGGTGTGACGTGATCACTGTGGCGTGAGGTGATCACTGTGGCGTGAGGTGATCGGTGTGGCGTGAGTTGATCGGTGTGGCGTGAGGTGATCGGTGTGACATGGATTGATCAGTGTGATGTGAGGTGATCACTGTGGCGTGAAGTGATCGGTGTGACGTGGATTGATCGGTGTGACGTGGATTGATGGGTGGTCGTGAGGTGATCAATGTGATGAGGTGATCGTGTGACGTGAGGTGATCGGTGTGATGTGATCGGTGGCTGTGAGGTGATCAATGTGATGTGAGGTGATTGTGTGACGTGGATTGATCGGTGTGGCGTGAGGTGATCAATGTGACGTGAGGTGATCGGGGTGACGTGAGGTGATCGGTGTGACGTGAGGTGATCAATGTGGCGTGAGGTGATCGGTGGGACGTGAGGTGATCACTGTGGCGTGAGGTGATCAATGTGGTGAGGTGATCGTGTGACGTGAGGTGATCGTGTGACGTGAGGTGATCAATGTGACTTGAGGTGATCGGTGTGACGTGAGGTGATCGGTGTGACGTGAGGTGATCGGTGTGGCGTGAGGTGATCGGTGTGACGTGAGGTGATCGGTGTGGCGTGAGGTGATCGGGGTGACGTGAGGTGATCGGGGTGACGTGAGGTGATCGGTGTGACGTGAGGTGATCGGTGTGACGTGAGGTGATCGGTGGGGCGTGAGGTGATCGGTGTGGCGTGAGGTGATCGGTGTGGCGTGAGGTGATCGGTGTGACGTGGATTGATTGGTGTGACATGAGGTGATCAAAGTGATGTTAGGTGATTGGTGTGACAAGTATTGATCGGTGTAACGTAAGGTGATCAATGTGACGTCAGGTGATCAGTGACGCTCAGTGTGATTACTTTGGGGTGAGGTGATCAGCGCGGCATGAGGTGATTTAGTGTGGTGTGAGGTGTTTTCAAAGCTAGCCCGATGCTAGCGCTAATGTCTCTATCGCTTGATCAGGACGGTGTGGTATGCGTTGTACAGGAAGTCACTAGTGCTCTGATCTCATGCTCAGAGAGCAGCTTCAGGAGGTTTAGCGAGAGGGTTCTGTGGCGTGTAGCAGTGCAATTACACGTGAGGAACGTCTGCTCTTGGCGGCGCTTGGATCTTTTCCCAGTGTTCCTGTGCTGTTTATCTCTTCGTCACACTCTCCATGACTTTACTGCCTTATTTTCCTCCTCGGGGAAATCCCATCTCCGTCTTCACGCTTGCCTCGACACCTCAGCTCACGGCTGTCTGTACATGTACATACATTTACATAAATAACTATTATTCTCTCTCCCTCTCTCTTTCTGTCACTGTCTCCATCTATCTTTCTCAGTTTTGCTGTCATCTCTCTCCCTCTCTCTATCTCCCTGTCTGTTATCATTCTTTCTCTGTCCATTTTCTTCTCTCGGCCTCTCTTTTTCTCTTTCACTCTGTGTCCATTCTACTCTCTTTCTTTCTCTCTCTCTCTCTCTCTCTCTCTGTCTTCCTCCCTGTTTGTAATTGGTAGCTGCACTACTCTCAGAGCTGCTTTAGAAAACTAATCTACACTTTCTTACTAATCGGAATCCAGGATTCAGCAGCGCTGTGATGTAATAAAAGTGATGATCACGCCTGCTTGCTCTTAATATTCATATAAAACTCTAGAAGACTGTGTTAACAAGGCAAGTTGTCAGCAATGGAATGTGTGTGTGTGTGTGTGTGTGCGTTTGTGTATGTGTGTGTGTGTATATATGTGTGTGTGTATATATGTGTGTGTGTGTGTGTGTATATATATGTGTGTGTGTGTAAATATGTGTGTGTATATGTGTGTGTGTAAATATGTGTGTGTGTGTGTATGTGTGTGTGTAAGTATGTGTGTGTGTATATATGTGTGTATGTGTGTGTGTATATATGTGTGTAGATATATATGTGTGTGTGTGTGTGTGTGTATGTATGTGTGTGTGTATGTATGTGTGTGTGTATGTATGTGTGTGTGTCTGTGTGTGTCTGTGTGTGTGTGTGTGTCTGTGTGTCTGTGTGTGTCTGTGTGTGTGTGTGTGTGTCTGTGTGTGTCTGTGTCTGTGTCTGTCTGTGTGTGTGTGTGTGTGTGTGTGTGTGTGTGTGTGTGTGTGTGTGTATGTGTGTGTGAGTGCGTGTATGAGGTAATGCAGTTTTTTTTGGATGAAGATGTGACACCGTCTCCGTCTCCTTGACCTCCTTCCTGTCAAACACACTTTTCAAAGAAGCAAAATTACACACACGCACACACACGTCATTGTACCCTTTCAGTTATTCTATATAATCAGTCTGAAGTACAACACAACTGTTTCCTTGTTATTGTACTCCCTCAAACTGAAGCATGAAAACAGAATTAAATGTGTTCATAAGCGTTGTGTAGACTTTATGTAGTGTGTGCTTTTAGCAAAAAAAAAAGAATTTTGAAGAAATTTTTTGAAGAAAAAAGATGCATAAAGCCTTCAGAATTTTGACACCAGCGTTTTATGAAAGCTCCAGCACTGTTATGAAGAGTTAATGTAATGGTCATAGTTACGTTTTATATATTTATAGGTCTGTAGGTACGTTATGTGTTTCATCATTCATTTGTGTTATGCATATTTGTGTATTACGCTGTATGTGTGTGTTTGTGTGTGTGAGAGAGAGAGAGAGAGAGAGACTAAGGCCAAAGAAACAGCAGAATTCCACGCATTAGTTGGCAGGTATGCAGCAGCTGCACGCCTCAGGGTGTGAATTCAGGAGGGTGTGTGTGTGTGTGTGTGTGTGTGTGTGTGTGTGTGTGTGTACCACCTTTGGAAGAGAAAAAGGCTGATCTGGCTTTAATCTGTCGCTCTTAAAATCATAAACTCGTTCCAAGACAAAAGATTAATGTTGACTTCCTCTGACCCTGTGAAGGAGGCGTGGCCACTCTGTGTCAGGGGGAGGAGGCAAGGCCGTTGTATCTGTCAGTCTCAGTGAAGGAGGTGTGGCCTCTGTCTGTGTCAATGAAAGAGGCGTGGCCTGTTTCTTGAACAGTGTACTTTTGTTGTGTGTATGTGTGTGTGTGTTTTTAGCATCATTCACATGCAGTAGAGGAGTGCTGCTCCACTTTGTGTCCTTATGGCTCACACATTTACACACACTCACTCACACTCTCACACACACACACACATAAATGCAGAGTGTAATGATGGGTTGTGTGGGCGTTGAGGGTGGAGCGGGCCGTCGACTCAAGGGAAAGTGCTTCCTGCTCTCCGGAACATTCCAGATTGGCTCACATCCCCCATCCCCCCCCCCCCCCCCCCCCCCCCCAACAACACACAATCACACAGACACACATACACACAGACACAAGTGTGGTAGTGTGTTACAATGCAGGAGAACTAGGGGAAGAGAAGAAAGTTATGTAAATAATAAAGACATGAGGAGACGGAGGAATGAAAAAACAGAAAGAGAAACTAGACATATGAGGGAGACCAAGTTGGAGAGAGAGAGAGTGAATGAGAAACAGAGATGGAAATGAGAGGCGGAGAAATGGAAAGGGATGGGTAGAAGGATTGGAAGAGAGAAAGGCTGAAAGATCACGAGGACTGAAACGGCAGAAAGGGAAGAAAAGACGAGCAGGGAGAAAGAAAAAATAACATGGGAGAGAGAGAGAGAGAGACACACACACACACACACACACACACGCACACACACTGCAGTAAGTGCTGACTTGGCAGGGTATATTTACCATACTGGTGTGCGTTTGTGTGTCTCTGTCTCCGGAAGTGTTTCTTCATGTGTATGTGTGTGTTTAAATATAAATACAGTACAGTGGAATCTTGGATTTCGAGCACAATTTGTTCCGGAAGCGTGCTCATATATCAAAACACTCGTAGATCAGAGTGAATTTCCCCCATAAAAAATAATGAAAACTTTGATTCGTTCCACAACCCCAAAATATTCATATAAAATAATTAATACAAAATTTAAAGTAAAAATAAAACTAATTAACCTGCACTTTACCTTTGAAAAGAATCGCGACTGTCAAGTCAAGTCGGCTTTTATTGTCATTTCAACCATATACAGTTCAGTACACAGTGAAACGAAACAACGTTCCTCCAGGACGCAGGTGCTACATACATGCAACAACATAAATTTAACAGCACAACATAAATTAACAATGCAAGATTTTTACATTTTTAAGTTAACCTAAAAAACTATCAATTTCTATACGAAAAAGAGACAACAATAGACAACAGACAACAAAGTGCACGTGAAAATGTGCAAACGAAGAGCTACATGATAACACAACAACGTAACAACAACGTAACAGTAAAGAAATACCTTTTTGTGATAAGGTATGAGTTGAGGTAGTGGAGAGAGCAGCAAGTAAACAATTAATATTGTGTTCAAAAATATTGTGTGCAAATAGCAAAGTGAAATAAATATTGTGCAAATATTGCAAAGAGCAGTTCAGGTAGGTGGGTATGAACAGATTAAGGTGGTTGTAGATCAGTGTGATTGTGCATGTGTGTGTTTATCAGTTCAGTCCGGATGTTATTTAGTTCTTCTGTTTTAGTGATTTGTGTGTGTGTGTGTGTGTGTGTGTGTGTGTGTGTGTGTGTGTGTGTGTGTGTGTGTGTGTGTGTGTGTGTGTGGATGGCTTGCGGGTAAAAACTGTTACATAGTCTGGATATGAGTGCCCGAATGCTTCGGTACCTTTTTCCAGATGGCAGGAGGGTGAAGAGTGTGTGAGGGGGGTGTGTTGAGAGTGGTGGAGATGGCGTCATCTGTTGAACGGTTTGAACGATATGCAAACTGCAGGGGGTCCAGTCCTCTAAACAGATTGATCTCCCGCACTGCTACAGCTGTTTCAATTTTTCCTCTCTGGGTCGTTGTTGCAGTATAGTTACTAAAGAACAGTTACTATATCTGGACACAAAAAAAATGCTTTACACACGCACACACACGTGTTCACAGTGTTATAGTAAACAGTACACACGTGCACGGATGTTGACCATACGAGAGACAGACATGCATTTAGACTGAGCATGGGAGACGATTACCCACAATCCCAAGTGCGAAAGAGAAGAACAACTTACTCAGTTGTGATGACGTGACGCCCGGCAGACAAAGTGCATGAGTACTACAGATCTGGCCAATAAGAACGCTTTTGAGAAAAGAGATCTCCCGCGCGGGAAGCTGTGAAAATGACGTTCATTACCTGTAGGGGGCAGTCGTGTTTCAATCTGAGGTATTGTGTGTCTACTGAAGCCGAAAACGTGTCAAAAACACGTCGAGCTCAAACTATAAATACTGATATGTATTTATTCTTCATTTTCTTCTGTCCTTCAATGATTATTCTTCTTTGACTGCGCTTTCTCCATTCAGTATTATCATTAGTAGTAGTAGTAGTACTGTGAATTTATTATTATTATTATTATTATTATTATTATTGTAACACACCTGCGCGTACAACAAAGAATACAAAAATGTATGATAAGTTAGCCTAAAACAATATTGTTTTGTTGTGCATATGCACTTTAAATATACACTAAACAATAAACACTGCCTTTTGCGAAGTGAAAGTGAGTTGCGCGTTTATCAGCCTTTTGATCAAAAAGCGCACACGCGCAACTCACTTTCACTTTGCAAAAGGCAGACACTAGCAGTTCACTCAAATACTGTGGCGCGAGACCATTTAGTGCTTCAAATGTCAAAAGTAGTATCTTAAAATCGATGCGAAATTTCACAGGGAGCCAATGCAGTGTAGATAAGATAGGGGTGATGTGCTCGTATCTTCTGGTTCTAGTGAGGACTCTCGCTGCTGCATTCTGTACTAACTGAAGCTTGTTTATACACCTAGTTGAACAACCAGACAGTAAGGCGTTACAATAGTCCAACCTAGAGGTGATAAAAGCATGAACTAGTTTTTCTGCATCATTTAGTGACAATATGTTTCTTATCTTGGCAATATTTCTAAGGTGAAAGAAAGCTATCCTGGTGATATTATCTACATGAGCTTCAAACGAAAGGCTGGAATCTATAATCATACCGAGGTCTTTTACTGTTGCACTTGATGGAACAGAAAGGCCATCTAAAGTCACAGTGTGATCAGAAAGCTCACTTCTAGCTACTTGTGGTCCTATGACCAGAACTTCTGTCTTATCAGGATTAAGCAGAAGAAAATTAATTAACATCCAATCTCTTATGTCCTGCACACACTGCTCGATTTTAGCAAACTGTTTTTTCTCATCTGGTTTTGTTGAGACATATAATTGTGTGTCATCAGCATAACAATGAAAACTAATACCATGTTTACGAATTATGTTGCCCAGAGGAAGCATGTAAAGGGAAAAAAGCAGTGGGCCTAAAACTGAGCCCTGTGGAACACCAAACTCCACTTGAGAACATGAGGAATGGTCACCATCTAAATCTACAAACTGATAACGATCAGTCAAATAGGATCTGAGCCACAAGAGGGCAGTTCCCTTAATTCCTACTACCTTTTCTAATCTGTGAAGGAGAATACTATGATCAATGGTATCAAAAGCTGCACTGAGGTCCAGTAACACAAGTATAGTGACGCAACCCTGATCAGAGGTCAATAGGAGGTCGTTTACTACTTTAACGAGTGCTGTCTCTGTGCTGTGATGAGGCCTAAATCCTGACTGATACAGTTCATTTATGCTATTTCTGTGTAGATGTGAACATAGCTGCTGTGACACTACCTTTTCCAGAATCTTGGAGATAAAGGGAAGCTTTGATATCGGCCTGTAATTAGAAAGCTGACAGGGGTCAAGGTCAGGTTTCTTGATTAGCGGTTTAATAACGGCTAATTTAAAGGATTTGGGGACATACCCACTACTGAGTGAACAGTTAATTACTTTCAACAGGGGTTCTATTATTGCTGGTACTATCTGTTTGAGAAAATGTGTCGGTACAGGATCTAATATACAGGTTGACGATTTTGAAGAAGAGATGAGTGAAATTAGTTCCCTCGCTTCAAGGGGAGTAAAGTGTTCTAAGTTCTGATGTGATGTGGTTAGATCATCTGAATTATTTAAATTGTCTGGTTTCAAAGCCTGAATTTTTTGCCTAATATTTATGATTTTGTTATTGAAAAAGTTCATGAAATCCTCACTACTGCATGATGTTGTTGTGGAGATTTCTGCAGTGGTCTTGTTTTTAGTTAATTTAGCTACGGTATTAAATAAAAATCTCGGGTTGTTTTTGTTATTTTCTATAAGAGTGGAGAGATACGTTGATCTAGCATCACTGAGAGCTTTTTTATAGTTCAGGATGCTCTCCTTCCAAGCTATTTTGAATACTAACAATTTAGTTTGGCGCCATTTACGTTCGAATTTTCGAGCGGTTTGTTTTAAAGCACGTGTGTGGTCATTATATCAAGGAGCGAGTTTCTTATCTCTAATCATTTTCCTTTTAACTGGAGCTACATTATCTAAGCTATAATGAAGTGCTGACTCTAGATATTCATTCGCCTGTTCGAGTTCTGTGAAGTCAGATGGCGATCCAATCAAAGTTGATAACTCTGGAAGATTATTGATAAAGCTCTGTGCGGTATTTGATGTAAATGTACGTTTAAGGTGGAAGCGCGGTGCTGTGCGTACATTATTACTATGACACGCTTTAATCGAGACAAGGTAGTGATCCGAGATAACTTCAGACTGTGGAATTGTGGTTATATTTCCTATACTTAATCCAAAGGATAATATTAAATCTAAAGTGTGACCTGCTTTATGAGTGGGTCCTACTACACACTGATTTACTCCTACTGAGTCCAGTAAGGACATAAATGCTGTTCTCAGAGGGTCTTCTGGATTCTCAAAATGAATATTAAAGTCTCCAGCAATTAACGCTTTGTCTACAGAAACAACAAGGTTTGAGAGGAAATCTGCAAATTCGCAGAGAAACTCCGAGTACGGCCCTGGGGGTCTGTAAATGATGATTAGCGGGATCGACTCATCTGACTTTATGTTACTATAGAGAGCTTCAAATGCCTTAAATTTAAATATGTGTTTTTGTACGAGAGACAGATTATGGTTATAAATAACTGCGACTCCTCCTCCTCTACCAGTTAGCCGAGGCTGGTGTATGTAGCTGTATCCAGGAGGACTAGCTGCATTTAGAGCTACATACTCGTCCTGTTTAATCCAGGTTTCTGTTAAACATAAGATATCAAACTCCTGATCTGTGATAATTTCATTAACAATAACTGCTTTAGATGCGAGAGATCTAATATTTAACAGTCCTAGCTTCAGATCAGAGGTGCCGGCTGCGCATTCAGTGTGATCTGAGTTTGTGGTATCTATGTTAATTAAATTACTAAAACAGACTTTCTAAATTTATGTTTATGTTTAGCTCGGGGAACAGACACAGTCTCAATATGATGAACCCTGAGTGACGACTCTCTGCAGCTAGCAGACGGTTGGTTTAGCCTGTCTGTCTGCTCCCTGGCCTGGGCTCTGGATTGTCACCGATTAACTAGGCCTCTTCTGAGACTATGTGCTATACTGCAAGAAATGAGAGCAGCACCTCCCCGAGTGGGATGGACGCCGTCCCGCCCTAACAGGCCAGTTTTGCCCTCAAAGGTCTTCCAGTTGTCTATGAAGCCCACGTTGTTTTCGGAGCACCACCTGGACATCCAGCGGTTCAGCGACCATAACCTGCTGTAAGCTATGTTGCCACGTCTCATTGGGATGGGACCAGAGCAAACTACTTCTTCGGACATCGCCTTCGCTATTTTAAACACTTCTGTAAAGTCGTATATCGTTAGCTCCAGCATGTACCACTATCTTAGAGAACCTATGCTGTCCTAGAGCCCTAAGATTACCTGCTATGTCCGGTGCTCTGGCTCCCGGGATACACCTGACCACTGCCGCTGGCGCCCCTAAAGGCCGAGCTAATTTCACATGTCTCAGTATAGAGTCTCCTATAACCAGAGCTCTTTCAGGTTTCTCAGCGGGTGCATCACTGAGGAGAGCGAACCCGTTGGACACGTGAAGCGCAGAAGAGGTGTGCTCCGGTGGGCTAGCCTTAGCGTTAGCTTTGGCTGAACGAGTATGCCGCCGAATCGTCACCCACTCGCCCCGCTGTGAGGCTCTACTGCCGGAGTCGGGGGCTGATTATCTCCACCTGTGGCACCCAGACTTTCTGCTACGGGAATAACACTGCTCTCGCGCTCTCTAACCCTCTCTAAAGTCTGGAAGCGCTCCTCTAATGCTACTATCTTCTCCGTCAGGGTGCTAACTAACACACACCTATCACAAATAAAATGATCACTAATGACGGAGGAAGAATGTCTAAACATCCTGCACTCCACACACTGAGCGAGCTGAATGGTAGACATGATAACGTACCTTTGTGCCGGAGTTGTGATTATTTGCTGATGGATTCGCTTGTTGTTGGTCAGATGATACGCGCGTTCTCTCAAGAAACGCAAAAAAACGGATAAAGTCCAGTAGTGTTAAAGCGTAAAAACTAGTAAAAAATGGGAAAAATATATAATTATAAAAAACTAAACAAAATATAATCTAAAACGCTGTTACAAACAGACGAGGAACTTTCGCGGGAACAATACGAAAAACAAAAATGACCAGTTAAGTTGATATCAAAACACACTTTTGGACTTTTTGATTAACAGCTTTTTTGCCCTTGGTTTTAATCTTGATGCATGCCTTGCAACCTATTTGAAGTGATTGATCTGTAACAATAATCCCAATTGCTTGTGGGTTTATTTACAACTGTCCATACAGTAAATAAAAAGAAAAGGATCAAAATCCAAAAGTATCAAATCCAATAATGAAGTCTGATTTAATTGCTATCATTAAACATTT
>CM059214.1:35273039-35335539 GCA_030347435.1 Clarias fuscus | reverse complement strand
GCCTGCCCATTTGCCCCCTCCGTCCATCCTGCCCCTCCACCCGAGCCCCGCCGTAGGAGAGACCGCCTCGCCTCAGCAGCAAACGCCACAACACCAGCCACACCCACCAGCCACACCCGAGCAGAACGGTATCCTGGACTGGCTGCGTAAGCTCCGCCTCCACAAATACTACCCCGTCTTCAAGCAGCTGACCATGGAGGAGGTAAAGTGTGAAAACTGCAGCCTCAGGATGGATGATGATCCTCCTCGTCTTTCTCTGGGTTTCTGTAAAGCTGCTCCGTTAAGATACAGTCACTAACTCAGAACTCAATTTCCCACAGTTCCTTGCTCTGACCGAAGAGGACCTGAATAAGTACGACCTCACTCAGGGAGCCAAGAAGAAGCTGAAGACCCAGCTGGAGCTGCAGAAGTGAGTCTCTCTCTCTCACACACACACACGCACGCATGCACGCGCACACACACTCTCACACAGACACGCACATACACGCGCACACACACGCACACACACGCACACACACACGCACACACACACACACGCACACACACACACACACTTCCATCTCAGGTTGCAGCATGACATAGATGTCACAGTGGCTAACCTCACTGTGTTAGATAAACTGCCGTCCATGCTGATTGTTGACGCTAAGGAAGTGTGTGTGTGTGTGTGCGTGTGTGTGTGTGTGTGTGTGTGTGTGTGTGTGAGAGAGAGTGTGTGTGTATGCATGTGTGCGTGTGTGAGAGTGTGTGTGCGCGCGCATGTGTGTGCGCGCGCATGTGTGTGTGCGCGCGCATGTGTGTGTGCGCGCGCATGTGTGTGTGCGCGCGCGCGCGTGTGTGCGCGCGCGCGCATGTGTGCGCGCGCGCGCATGTGTGTGTGCGCGCGCATGTGTGTGTGCGCGCGCATGTGTGTGTGCGCGCGCATGTGTGTGTGTGTATCTCAGACACTGGGTTAGACTGATCTTAGATTAGTTCTAAAGTAAAATTAAAAGAACTCACACACACACACTCTCACACAGACACACGCACACTCACAGACACAAACTCTCTCTCTCTCACACACATACACACACACACACACTCTCACACAGACACACACTCTCTCACACACACACACACACTCTCACACAGACACGCACATACACACACGCACACACACAAACACACGCACATACACACACACACACACACACACACACACACACACACACACACACACACACTCTCACACAGACACGCATACACACACAAACACACACACACACTCACACAGACACACACTCTCTCACACACACACACACTCCCACACAGACACGCATACACACGCGCGCACACACACACACACACACACACACACACACACACACTCTCACACAGACACGCACATACACACACGCACACACACGCGCACACACACACACACACACACTCTCACTCACACACACACACACACACACACACACATGTCTCAGTAACAGTAACGGTGGTAAGATTGACACTCAGTTTACTGAGTCACTTCATTAAATGAATCAGTCATCTGATTCAGTTAGAGTCGATTCATCTGATCTGATGTGGTTTATTCATGCAGCGCTTTGGTCCAGCGAGATTTAGATGTAGAGAAACAAGAACACGAAATAACTTGTCTCTCTCTCTCTCTCCCACACACACACACACACACACACTACTCCTGACTTTGAAGGTGACTACAGACGGAGAATAATCACCCTTAGTGTTGCAGTTTCACTAAAATCAGTTGTAAAGTTGATTAGTTTCCAATAAAGGTGCTTTAAATCAAGTGCTTTATGTCATTTATTGACTATTGATTATTTATTGATCCTGACAGCTTTACAGTCTCTCACTGTAGCGGCTCATCAGATCGATTATTTCTGAATCAATGAGTCATTGTTCCTTAAACATACACAGTGCCTCACCTGCGGTGCCTCAGCAAACCAACGACCTTCAGAAGACCTTTGCCTTCAGCATTTTTGCCGAAATGAACAAGCGAGCAAACGAGCGAACCGGGAGCCGCTCAAAACATGTTCACGTCACTGGAAGCCAAGTGAAGTGAGTTTACAGTTTTTGTAGGTTTTTTGCATTTTGTGTAAGATTTGGTGAAGACGCAGCACCACAGGAACCGAGGACGTTATCGATGACGTTATCAAGGACACGTTATTGAGGACATTATTGAGGACATTATAGAAGACGTTCTATAATGAATGTTATCGAGGACATTATAGAAGACGTGATCGAGGACATTATAGAAGACGTGATCGAGGACATTATAGAAGACGTGATCGAGGACATTATAGAAGACGTGTTCGAGGACATTATAGAAGACGTTATCGAGGACATTATAGAAGACGTTATCGAGGACATTATCAAGGACATTATATAAGACATTATCGGGGACATAATCGAAGACATTATAGAAGACGTTATCGAGGACATTATAGAGGACGGTAGCGGGAAGAAAACGGAGCCGTCCATTTATCCAAAAGGTCCATTTCTTTCATAGTTTACTTCATTTACACGTCTTTTTTAAATGTTTAGATTGTTTTTATATGCAAAAATATGATTCTAGTGTAATATTTTTGGCCGGCTGGAACGGATATCCTGCGTTTACATTATTTCCTACTGGACGATGAGTTTCACAATACAAACTCGCCTCTGGAACGGATTCATGTCGCAGGTCCCGCGGTACAACACAACACCAACCATTCCATATTATACAAAGTGCTTGTGTAGTATTTTCTTCTCTTGTGAGACTATAAATCATTTTTCCTTTGATCTTTATGAGCAGTTAGTGTAATATCGCCACCTACTGGACTGAAGTTTGGAGCTGAAGATTGGCAGGAAAAAAGATTTTGGCTTTATCTGAGATGTGATATTTAAACAATAAAAAGACGACATTGCACATCGTTTCCATGTTTATTAGAGACTTTTATTAGTTTTTGACACCTGTGAGAGATAACGCAGCTCGAGGAAAAAAAAATTGTGCCGATTCACCTATGAGTCGTTACAAACAGTGAGATTAACAAGCACCACGTGTCATCATGTTCCATTCTTCTCTGTCACTGGAAGGTTCGTATTTTCCCGTTTCTTTTACCAGATGTGGATGATGATGATGATGATGATGATGATGATGTTCCGTTCAGCCCGTGTGTGTTATTTGACTCCCAGCCCCTGAGTTCAAGTTCAAGGCTTTTATCATCATTTCAACCCTATACAGTCAGTACACAGTGAACCGAAACAACGTTCCTCCAGGACCAAGCTGATACACGCATACAACATAAATGAACAAAAACTAACTAGCTAACTAAGGAACCTAATTAGCTGGCTAGCTGAGACAAGACAGATTGACATTTTAAGTTAACAAAGAACTGTCTACGATTTTATAGAGAAGAGACAACATACAGTTCAGGTGTAAATGTGCAAACAGGAGCGACAGAGTGACATCACGACCACAACATGACATGACACACTCTGTGGTGACGAGGTGACGAGGTGAGGTAGTGCGAGGAGGTACAGTGAACGTTCTGTACGTAGCAGCGAGGATAGAAACAGTTTGTGCTGAATATTGTGCAGAAGGGCTTTTACAGGTTGGTGTGTACAACAGTTCGATGGTTGTTGATCTGTGTGTGTGTGTGTGTGTGTGTGTGTGTGTGTGTGTGTGTGTGTGTGTGGTGACAGTAGTGATGCTTTAGTTTTACAGCTGCAGTTTTTATAACTATTGTAACTATAACTGTAAAACAAATGAAATCTGATCACATGTCCACTTCAGAGTGTTTTACTGCCGTTCTGCTGAGACAACACAGGAAGTGACACACACACACACACACACACACACACACACACACACACACACACACACACACAGACAGACATACACTGCCATCTAGTGGTCAGTAGTGGAAAAATGAGAATGTATTAATGCAGTCAAACCTTCATATTTCTTCTTCTTCTTCGAACACACCTGTACGGCGTCCTGGATCAAGAAAAGTGATCTAAATAAAACAGAGCACATTTGTAGCTGTGACGATGATAGTGTGCTGTTTTATTAATAGTGTGCTGCATTATTAATGTGTGTAGTTTGTGATATCGCACGTGATCAGTGTGTGTGTGTAATGATCTGAAATTTATTTGGACCGATGTGACGATTTCTAAGAGACTACAGGAGGAAAACAACACCTAGTGGGGGGCAAATAATAAATAATGTAATGAGCTAGTAGGGTGGATTTCTCTATTTATTTGTTTTTTTTAATAGTCATTCCCTGCCTCGTTATCGCTGACGGTTTCTGAACAAAGTTGTCACTTATGGATTGGAGGATTTCATATTGTGTCATTCTTTCATCTTGCATTGTCTCGTATCATAGAGCAGTCTCATCTTCTTATATCTCGCAACATCTCGTCTTATCATATTGTCTTGTTTTGTATCGTCTCGTCTCCTATCATCTTGTAACAGCTCGTCTTAACGTATCGTCTCGTATCATCTCAAATCTTCTCGCATATTATTGTGTAGTTTCGTCTCGTTTTGTAACACCTCATATCATCGTCTCACATCGTCTAGTCTCGTATCTCATCGTCTAGTCATGTCTCGTCCCGTATATCGTTTACTTCTGCCTAGAAACGTATCGCAATGCGGCATCAAAGAGCGAGCGGCTGCTTTACGGAACTGCATCGTATCATATCGAGTCTGAAGTTTAACCTCATAAAGCGCTGATGATCGTTTACCGCTCGGCGATCGTTTCTTTATTTCAGTAACAGATGTTTGTTGATGCGTTTGACTCCACGACTCTCACGTCGGTCTCGTCCTTTCCAGGGAGAAGCTGGAGAAGAGATACACCATGTCTCAGTTCCCCGTGTCCTGTGGGGGTGTAGCGAGAGTGACGCCTTCATCCTATAACGGTCCGATAACACTCACACACTCCAGCGGCACTAGTAACGCAGGTACACACACACACACACACTATCAAATGTACCTCCATAATAATGTTATAAATTGAAAGAACGTTAAAGTTTGATGTGTGTGTGTGTGTTCAGAGCTGCGTGTGGACGTGGAGACCGGTTCTCTGTCCTCTCTCAGGGACAGCAGCTCATCATCAGGTTACTCCAGTTCACCATCCAGTCCCATGATCCCTCTGAAGGAGACTCTCAGACGTACGAGACGCAAACACACACACACACACATTTGTATAGCACCTTTCTAACTTTATTAGATTACAGACTATTGTTTGACGTTAAATATATATTTTTTAAACTTTCTTTTTAATATTTAATATTTTTTTATATTTAACTGTCACTTCTTGACGATTTATTTTGTTCCTTTTCTGTTTCATTTAGTAGAATAAAATGTATTAAAAAAAAAATCAATTTTAATGACACATTTAATTAAACTAACTTATTAACTTTAATTAACATAACCTTCTTGTAATTAACGTAATCTTGTCTAATTGATTTAAACTTTTTTCAAAATCAGTTTTCATTGTATTTGACCCTTTTTTTCTCAATTTAATTTTTTTTTTTTTTTTTTTTTACTATTTTTCAAGATTGTAAAAATATTTTTTGACACTTTGTGTGTGTGTGTGTAGGTGGCGATGTGGAGTGTGTGGAGAAGGAGCGCGTGTGTTTCCTGCTCAGCACCGCAGGTTCCGGTCCGAGTCGGCCCACGGCTCAGGTCCTCCCGGTGCAGAACGACCCCTCCGTCTGTGCGTCTCACCCCAGCGTCGCCCTCCCCTCCATCCCACTGCTGGCCCCGGGCCGAGGGCTCGGCTCCGTCTCCCGCAAGCCCCGCCCGCCCCTGCTCTGCACTACGATGGGGGTGGAAGCTCCTCCCCCGGGGCATCAGGAAGTGGAAGCGTGCACGGCGCTCACGGCGACCTCGAACGCGCTCCATCACGTGTCGCATCCGACGCTACACTTCCAGGTGTCAGCCACGCCCAGCCACGCCCGACTGGCTCAGTACGTGAACCCTGCCTCGTCCTCTTCCTCATCCTCTTTCTCTTCTTCATCGCCCTCGTTTTCCTTTTCCTCGTCCTCCAAACCCGCCTTCTCGCCCATCAGCGCTGTTCCCATGGCAGCTGTTTCCGGAAACACCTACAGCGCCAACAATGCGTCCGTGGTGTCCCCGCCCACCACCAGTCCTGTCACCACGGAAACAGCGTGCTATGGCTCCGGCCAGTCCAACGGCACAACGGCGTGCGTGTGCAGTTCGTGTGGATGCAGCGGAAAGTGCGGCTCTTTCTATTTTCCGCACCCGTTCTCCGGTACGTCCCTGTTCACTTTCGGCCCTCTGCTCCACTTTAGCCCGCTCCTTGCAGGAAGTGGCTCCGCCTCCCCGTTCTCGTACCCCATTGTGGCCCCGCCCCTTTATAACAGCAGCCTGTCACACGAGTCGCAGCAGAACCTCGTCCTTCCCCCCATGCAGGGTTTTCTAGGGGGCGGGGCTAACATCTACCAGCCCTATGGAATGATGGGAAACGGGGGCGCGGGGCAAAAAAAGGCGGGAAACATTTCCTGCTACAACTGCGGGCTGAGCGGCCACCGGGCGCACGACTGCAAGCAGCCGCCCATGGATTCGGCTCAGCAAGGTAACGCAGAATTCCTAAGAAAATGTAAACTTGTACAAAAAAAATGTGTTTTAAAAGACGTATAAAAATTTTCAAAATATATATTTTTTTATTTAAGCAGTAAAAAAAAATATTTTCAATGATCTTAAATTTGTATTTATTTTTCAAACAGGTATGTTTCGTCTCAAATACTCTCCTCAGTCGGACAGCCAGGACTCTGGTGACTAGCCGTTAATTACCGCGTGTGTGAGGTGTACGTGCGTGTGTGTGTGTGCTCGGTTTAAAGCACTCCAGTCTCTGATTCTTCATGGAAACGTTTCGAGACTCTCGCGACGTTTCCCCTCGGAGAGAAACTTTGGAACAGCCGAGCCGAACATCAGGGATGATTTTAACACCAAACACACTCTCGAGGAACGTCGCGGTGAAATAAAACGGCCGTCAGGTCCGTAATCGGCTCCTCGCTCAGGTCCTCCAGCGGCTCTGTCCCGATGCGTCTCAGCGTTATGCACTACAGTGTGAAGTCTCGCACTCGTCTGTCGGACCCGGTGGAACGAAACACTGCCGAATTTGACTCGAGCGCAGGACCGGACACGGACTCCTGTTGCTCCGTTTAAAGTATTTTTTCTTTTTTTAAATTTTGTAACATGACTTTTTGCTGTTGAATCTATTTACGGTGTCTTATTTTGGATTATTATAATTTTTTTTTTTTATATATCATGTTATTTTTTTCTCACTTACAAAACCTACAGTGTTTACCATCATGGTGTTTAAAGCCATGCCGTCTTTAAAAAAATATATACTACTTTAACAAATTTACAGTTTCTGTAGCAGCGGCAGCGACGTGCCAATAATCGGTTCTGTGATAAACACGCACAAACTCGTAAAAATCCCATTTCAGCCCATTCTGCCGATTAAAGTGTTATTTCAGACATTTCTCAGAATTCTGCGGGTAACCAGCAAAGTAAAAACCACACACTCGGAGCTAAATCGATGTTGAAGGTCGTGATAAAGTCGTGCGAAGATCGCGGCGTTAAAGGTGAATAATGTCTTAGCTTATTTTGGTTTATCTCCAGATGTACATATGCATGATTATTTTTTTTCTATATTTCGAAACCTTTTTTTATGACTATTATTTCTAAGAGACATTTTAAACGAATTTAGGTTCACGGACCTAAATAATTAGCACCTTAGCTAATTTTAGCGGGCCGTCAGTGGCAGTTCTACATTAAAACATCTACATGTTTTTTATTTAAAGTGTTTTCATTTCATTAACCAACAAGTGACGGTCCTGGACACGTCCTCAGCCAAATAAACACAGACGTGGCTAAAACTCCTTCGCTAGTTCAACAAAGACTTCACTACATTTACTAGTTAATTACCGAGGATTCGGCTACGTTATATTAGCCCTCCCAGTTTAATAGGAAACTCGCAAAGTTCTTTGACTTCTTTAATAATGAGCATTCTTTGATATTTAACCAGGCATTGTTAAGTTGACTTAGCACTTAGCTAAAGTTAGTGCAATTAAAAGGAAAAACAGCATCACTAAATTTCTGCAGTTAGTGGTGTTTGTGCTACAGCTTGCTTTGCTTATGACTAAATCAGGGCATCTTTTAGCTAGGTAGAAAAAACTTGGCTAAAGTATCTAAGGGAAAATGTCACTGAAAACAGTAAGCTAAAATAGCTACAGAGGATTTCCAAATTTCCAATTCGCATTAGCTTGCTTGTTAAGAAGACATTGCAAAATTGTCTAATGATGTCAGTAAAATATAATAGATAATGGAGCACTGATTTTGCTTAATGTGATTAACATACAAAGTGAGATATTTGCTAGAAGTCCTTTAATATAGTTTGCAGTTGCATGTACTCCTTTCACTAAATAAAAGCCTTTCCTAAATTAGCCAAGAAAACAGCAAAAATGTGACTTGTAAAGCCTTAGCTACTTTTTTTCCCCCATGAACATTTCCATTTGTAGTGAAGAATTTAGGTAATTCAGCAAGGTGTTTAGCAAAATATTCTTGCATTATGAAGGTAGGCTTTAGCTAAATTTCCTTGGATGATTTAGCGGCAAATATGCGCTTTCCATTGCCGATATAGCAGTGAATATTTCTCTAAAAGATTTTGCTAAATCTGTTAATACTAAACATACTAAAGAATTTGCCAAGTTTCCAATTTCGTAAGAACGTTTTATAAATTTCATTGGCTAATCTGGGGCAGAATTTGTAGATAATTTTGTGAACAAAAAATACAGTTTATTACATGATAAATTTTCCTAAATTTCCTTAGCTAATTTAGCAATGTCTTTTCTCACTAGACGTTAAGTAGGTAATGGAATAAAGACTATGGTAAATTTCCAGTTAATTCAGCAAATTATTTGTCCAGAAGTTTCCTTAAATATCCTCAGTTCATTTAACAAGGGTTTTCGTGAAATTTAATTAGCTAATTAGGATTTTGCTAAATTTCCTAAGCTAATTAGTTAAAGCATTACATTGCTTCAATAAAAAGTTGAGGTTAATGTAGTTTAAAAACTCCAACATTTTTTAGTTCTTTCAGTGATTACTTTTGCTATCAATACACTTCCTGGTCTTTGAGAGGAAACATGGAAGTTCAGGTGTTCATTTCAGTTCATTAAAGCTTTTCTGCTTTATTTCATCTGTTTCATGTTGCCTTTGTAACAGGTCTTTACATGAGCCTTTTTTTTTTTAAACAAAAATGTCACTTTTTCTTCCTGATTCAATTTTTATATTTAATGTTTGATGCTGAAATCTGAGGATTGTTTGTATTCAGAGTTATTTTGTATACCGTTATCAATTTGAGAAATAAACTTCATTTTCAGACTTACCTTTGTTTGTGAAAAATTTCTGACTTCCAAGTAAAATGAAGTTTTAACCACACTGAAATACCTTGCTAGATTGCAAGTTTCCATAATATTCATTCATTTACTTTACACACTTTTAATTCCTTCCTAGAATTCAAGTGTACATATTTTTAAATCTTTGTTGTATGTCCTCGACATCACTCCGTCTTCCAAAGAAATGCCTTTTTAGTTTTTTTTTTCCCTTTTTTTTTTATTTCGATCCTTACACAGTATAGCATATGAACAATTTTTTACAAGGAAACATCTCTTTAAATAAAAACATTCAGGCTAAATGCGAAGGATAAAAGGCATCTAAAGTGTCGTACAGTTATGCATACACAGCGATGTATACACGCAGGATGCGTTCATAAAGGCTTACGTAAATAAAGCTCTAATAAAACTCTAAAAAGCGTACGGTGGAAGAACAGCGGTGATGTTGGCTGTGTCCCGAACACAAACCAGCTCCCTTTCATTTCTTGGCTTCTGCCCTTCTTGTTTTTTTCCCAGTTAAACACTTAACATGATTGTTTATTTTCCCCCCCGAATCAGCACTACAACGCTCTGAATTACAATCATACACGGTCTAAGAATGTAGCTTGCCGTTTTTAATTATCATTTTTAATCATCTGAGCGCCCCACGAAAAAAAAAAAGGCAAAAATGCAAAGACGGACAGAACTGTAGGAACTTTGAACCATTCAGATCATTCAGAGCACGGGTTCGTCCATCGGCAACATCAGTATGGACGGCATTTCTAGCGCCGCACCAGCTAATGTTTTCATTACGGCGTTAAACATCGCATTGCAGCGTAGGCCGTCTCATTCGGTCAGAATTTATTACTGGAAATAAAGAATTAACTTTGATATGACCCTAGGGCTCGGTTCTATTTTATCGTGGACAAAACGAGGACAACTGCTAGCTGATTAGAGCTAGTGATACAATATTTACAGAAAGAAATAATGTTTTCATTTAAAAAAAATTATAAATTAAAGGGTTTTTAAAAATAAATTCTAAGGCAAAAATATTCAGAAGGTGATAATCATGTGATATTTTCAAATCGTGAATCATTATGACGACGACGGAATAAATTGCTAAATTTACCTCACGTCGCAAAAGAGACATTAGGTGTTTGTTTACTCTGTAATAAAATTTTGCTACACAAAAACTTGAAATATTTGTAAAATGTTTTGTGATCGCTTCAAATAAGAAAAGGTCCCTTTATACAATCAGTTTGCTTTGTTTGCGTATTTATAAATGAAAAATTTGATTTTTCAGTCTGTAGCTGAGACTTCTACGATGATTTGACGACTTCATTCTGGCTCCACCCCTTATGGTCGGAGTTATCTATTTGGTCCCGCCCACTAAAGTGTTAGAATAATTTACCTTCTAGCCAAAAACCAAAATTAATACAACAACACTTGTATTGAATTATTTAGGCAGAAGAACGGGCTTGGATCAAGTCTGAGATCATTCAGCATTAGGTTAATATCGGTCCGATATGATATTTCTGTATTGGATCAACACACCCCTGATCAGAACATCTTTACACTAATCATAGCTGGCTGTGTGTGTGATGTAAAGTTTCTCATCACAAGGGTTCACTTCTTATTTCAGAACGCAGCAAAAACTTTTCAACCTTGCATAAAATATTGTGATACAACGTCCAAACGATTATCAACACAACCGCGCTTGATTGGTCTGGAGGCTCGAACAAATTCAGGAAATTTAAAAAGTAACAAGAAGACCCTGACACATTATGATGACATGGGGCTGATGTCATGGTGCTCGGGCCCAAATTAAAACAGGATGGAGCTTTAGACAGAAGCGGAGCTGTACCCGACCCCGCAGCGCTGGCCGTGCCTTTACATTAGCAAACAGTCACACACGCGACAATTTCTATAAGATAAAAGTATCAAGTAAAATTAAAAAATAAAACCAAAAGAAGAAATCGGATCTCATCGAACTCTGACTCGGACCTCAGACGAACTCTGTTGATGGTGTCAGGAAACACATGCGTTTGCAGCCTAGCCGTCGCTTCGAGGCTAATCGCTAGCTCAAGTGTGTATTGGAAAAACAAAACGTGCGACCCCTTACAATATTTCTAACACACACACACACACACACACACACACACACACAGACCCGGGGTTATTAACGAATGATCTGAAATCAGCTCTTAGGCAAACGGACAGGTCTCGGTCCTGCAGCATGTCGCATCGGCGTCTGCACCAGGAAGGAGGAAGTGAGTGGAGGAGGACGGGAGCGAGGGATCGTAGGCATCAGTGTCCGAATCCGGAAACAGGCGGGGACGGGGTCTAGTGCGCTCCGGCCGCTCCGAACGTCTCCTGAGAGGCGTAGACCATGTACAGGAAGCCGTCCTCGTCCCTCTCGCGCTCGTACACCTCGGAAATGGCTGTGGAGACGGAGACCATGCTGTGGCCGTTTACCAGCAGGAAGAAGGCCTGGTTAGCGTTCAGCTGCAGGCGCCTCCTGGTGGACAAAAACGGAATAACATGGGTTTTAAAGATCCTGGAACAGAAATAAGTCCTAATATATAAGCCCATTCACATCCTCATCAGCTCGATAGCGCCGCCTCTGACTGTTATCTGTATTACATCTGAAATAAATACTGTGTGAAAATCTTTACATTACTGTCTGAATACACAGATACAGGATGTTCTTCTGAAATGTAAAAAAAAAAAAAAAAAAAGACAAAAACCGTTACATCGTTGCCTTAAGTGGTTTATTTTTCTTTAACCACAGCATTGAGCCAGTCAGGCAGGAATGACCATTTTTATTAATTAAAGAATTGAAGCCCTTTTACCCGTTTGTTCATCTATTTGAAGTTTGTTGGTTATGTTACGGACCTCCCGTCATGTCATAGCTAAATATTTAGCTTTTTAATGTAACACGAGCTTTTTAAATTTCTCACGAGTATTTTATTTCTTACACATTTATTCATCTTTGTATTTTACTAGAGTTCTTGTGCACGACTCAAACGAGACACACGATGTCGTAGCTCAGTAACAGAACTCCGGTTAAAGACGAGACTTTAAACCATAAACTCATTTCGGGAAGAAGGTCAAAATTTTTTTACAAATGATGATAATTAAAAAGACTTTGTAGAAACGTTTTCAGGGATTATAAAAGAAAATATTCGATATTTGTAATCCTTTATGTTTATGTGGATTTGACTGTAAAAATGTTTCTACCTGATGATCTTGATGAGTTCGCTCATGTTCACATGATCAGGAACCAAAAACTTTGTTTTGTCCAGAATGGGAAGCTGCTTCTCGCCCTTGTACCTCTCAATGATGACCTGAAGAACACCAGGAACACAGAGACGCTCAGTCACGCCACAGTGACAACATGAAGATACAACGTCACTTACACTTTATTTACTTAAAGCCTCAAGTTATAGCGTGTCCGCTTTATGAACGCAGACACACACACGCAGACGCACACACGCAGACGCATACACCCCCCTGGCGCATACCCCCCCCCCCCCACCCCCCCCGACGCATACACCCCCCCCGACGCATATTTGGGGAATCATTTGATTTTTGGGGAATCATTTCTGGGCGTGGTACAGATCAATCAAACCCAATGTGAATCACACGGAGAGATCTGTGGATCAAACGTTCAGGATGTGAAAAACCTCCTGAATGTAGCTGATAAACACTGCAGTGGAAAAAATGCAGTGGAACTCGGTGGTCAGCACTGTGCACTCGTACCACCAGGGTCTGGGTTCGTTTCCCACCTCGGGAATGTAGTGTGCATGGAGTTTGCAGGTTCTCCCTGTGATTGGTGGGTTTCCTCCGGGTCCTCCAACAGTCCAAACACATGCAGATTGGCATCTCAAATAAATCGCCCGCACTGTGTGGATGAGTGTGTGTGTGTGTGGTGGATTAGCACCCCGTCCAGGGTGTACCCCGCCTCGTGCCCCAAGTGACCTGAGATAGGCTCCGCCCCCTCATTATATACAGGATAAGTGCTGTAGAAGATGTGTTAATAAACAAACTCTACATAAACTCTACATACGGGGCGATTGGCAGCCCATCCTGTAGCTCCGTGTGTGTGTGTGTGTGTGTGTGTGTGTGTAAATATCTATTGATCTATACTCCTGACTGTGTGAATAGTTCCTGTAATAAACTGTAGCCTTTTGGGATTAAATACCTGCTCAGGTCTGTAACACTGTGAAGCAACTTAAATCAAATCAACCAACAAAATATGAATGACATTGTGTGGTCATGTGACCGTGCAGCTCTACTTCCTGTCCACACGAGGCGCTCACTACACAGGATGCGGAGAACACGTCGCTCATCATCGGCTCAGTGTAACGTTGATCATCACATATACATCAGCACCCACCCCTCACACGTCTCAGTGTAACTGGAGTCAGCCATGATACAGCGCCCCCTGCAGACAGGGCTGAGGACCGGCGCTCAGGGGACCAACGGCGGCAACCTGGTGGAGCTGGGACTCGAGCCGCCAACCTTCTGATAGCACGCTCGCAGTACGCTGGTAGATCGTCATGTGACGAAAGGTGTTCTGAGGCGTCTCAGGTATCACCATGGCAACCAGTCAAACATCAGGAACTCTAAACACGGCTGCTGTTTCATGAAGCAGAAGGTCGTGTGGAGCAGATGGGAAGCTGACGGTCACCCGATCCTTTCTCACACACACACACTGAACAGAGGTGACTCGTCCTCATACACTCCTTCTCTTACACTCAGACACTCGTCGTGCTGATGAAGCAGATAACAGTAGGAGGTCACGCTGCTCTGGCAAGTAAACCGATCAGTGTTTCTCTCTCACACACACACACACCTTTCACTATAAAGTTCAATAAAGCTGTTCACATATCTCTTGATCAGGTTTATATGTCGTGTCTCGTGGAGACCTCGCCCAGCCGTGAGAGTCACTGTGACTCGTCTGACTCAGCGCTGAGAAATGACTCGGTTTGTCATGTCTGACTGACATAAACCACACGACACACACTGCGCGGCTGGATAACACGAGCGCTACGCGTGACACTTTTGGTTTCTATTTGTCCTAAAACAGACGCCGCTGTAAACCCGGGCGTGTCCCTAACCGCGCGGGTTCAAGAGCTCAGGGACGAACGCTACGGGGACGCAGACATGAAGACCAGAGACTGACGGGAGTGGACAGACCATGGAACTGATACATGTGGCCTACTACACACACACACTACTGCTCAAAAGTTTGTACACCCCTCTCTAACTCCACGCTGGTTCCTGATGTTTATTTCTCTCTACACTGTAAAACAACACTGAAGGTGTTTCTATAAAACACACAATAATCTCCTCTGAACAGTTGATATTGAGATGTATATCTGCTCCTTCTGCTCTGTAAAGCTTCATAACGGCTCTAATCTGAGGTGCTGCTTGAGGTTAATTGGTGATTTCTGAGGCTGGTGACTCTAAATGAACTTCTCCTCTGCAGCAGTAAGTTCTGGTCTCGCTTTCCTGGGAAGGTCTTCATGAGAGACAGTTTCATCATGGAGCTCGATGGGGTTTACAAACACACTCGACACACAACACTGTTCTTACAGGAACTGATCCAGAACAGCTGACCTTCATGTCTTAAAATAACAACTGACTGTTAGTGCTGGTAATTAATTACATAATTCCATATGTGTTAGTTCACAGTTTTGAAATCCCCGGTATTGTTCTAGAATGTAGAAAAAAAAAAATCACTGAACAAAAACAAAGAAATTTGTTAGTGATACCAAACTTATAAGCGTTTTGTGTGTGTGTGTGTGTGTGTGTGTGTGTGTGTGTGTGTGTGTGTGTGTGTGTGTATAGGGCTCAGGATTGTGCAGTACAGAGTGACGTGTCCTTATTTTCATGCGGGACTTTGGCAATATGATTAACTGAATTTCATTTTAACCAACTATAAAAACAAATGACAGTTTAATAACTGTTAAGTTTTAACAGTTATTTTTGGTTGTTTCTGTGATTTATAATAATAATAATAATAATAATACTACTACACACATTTATATATATTTCTATATTTTTCAGGCTTTCCCATACTCCTGTAGCAGTACAATTTACTTGTTTTAAAAGTAGCCATAACTTCTTTTTACATGACGTCTCAAAACCCCAAATGCACCATGTGATGTCTAAAGCCCTCGAAGTGTTTAGTGTCGGCGGCCCAGGGAGGAACGACTTACAGGGATTTTGTTGGGATGCTGTTCTCGGATCTGTCTCACGTCGTCCACTCGCTGTTCTGCAGAAACATCATCAGCACAAACACGACATCACAATGACATCATCAGTCACAGCATGCAACAGCAGCAGCACATCTGCTTCGACAGGTTACCGTTTCTATAGCAACAACTACATAGGAACAAGTTTAATATAATTTAACAAACAAAATGCAGGAATAAATACTTAATACGGAAATTATTATAACAAAACCTATTTTTAAAAAAATGGTTAAAAAAAAAAAACCTAATAATTTAAATTACTTGAATAGAATTATTTTGCTAAGTAGGAAAAAGATTTGCCGGAGTAGAATTTTTGCACACACAAGGTTATTACTTATATATCCAGTAAGATGACTGAATGCTCAAGAGATAAATATATTTATCAAGTAGATCAATATATATATTCTATTTTATATTTAGAAACATACATTATATATATAATAAGCACAATTACTTTAACTGGACTTTTTCAACAACTACAAAAATTATACTAAAGACAAATATTTTGAAGAAACAATTTTCTTGAAACAAAAACATAATTATACAAAGTGATGAGTTACATTATATCCGGTCAGATCTAATGGTTATGGGATAAATATCTTTAATAAGTAAATGACTACAGTGTCAATAATGTACTATCATATTTATAAATTTGAAGATAGAATTTCTGAAACATATGAAACACGCTGCTTGTTTATTAATAAATAGATTTAACAGATCAAAGGGATCCGGTGTTTAATAACAAGTAGACGGGATTAGATCAACAGTAGCTGTTTGGATTTAGATTGCACACTTGGTTAGACGCCTCTCGATTCCCCTAAACAAAAAATAAACTTCTCTTAACTATAAAGTGTAATCAATAATAATAATAATAATAATCATCATCGCGCTGTGTCCCAATCCGCTCACTTCCGCACCAGTTAGAGAAAAACTGTATGACGTCATTAACGGTCGCCTGCGCTACTGCTGGGACACCAAAATGGCGCGTTCAACGGCACCCTCGATAGTGCGTTCGTGCGCTGTTTGGAACTCGGCCTTGTTAGACTCGGCGCACTGAAAGGCCACAGCGGTGAAGCAGCAGCCGCCGCCGCCGGAGGCCTGAGAGCGTCGTGTTGATGATGATGATGATGTTGTTGCGGGACAGACACGAGCCATGTCCACACATGTCCCTTTCCCAAGGTGACACGCTCGCGGGTGTTTATGACGAGTGAATTCGGGACATTTCCAGCTGCCCCCATCCCCCAATCCTGCAGTGCCGCGAGGAAGCGTCTATAGGGGTTTAGTGAAATAAAGAACTGGTGGAACGATAGTGACTGAAGACACGAGATAACAGTCCAGTGTGTTTATTACCGTCGGCCGGGTTCGGGGACATGACCTAGTTTTAGTAAATAAATAAATAACACGCTTTTAAATAACTCCGTAATGGCCGAGCTGGAGGTGTTCGGGTCAGTCTGAGAGATAAAAGTGTGATTTAGACATTAACATTTCACATTCTTCACGTTTAAAGAGAAAAAAAACACACACACACACGAAGGAAACCGAAAGCCGCGCTGCGTTCAAGGTGCGAATCGTGTCGGTGTGTTTCAGAGTCAGCGTCGCGCGCTTACCGAACGTCCTGCGCTGTTTAAACGTCTTCTCTGAAGGCATGCTGGTGTCCGTGTGTCTCTCCTGTTCACCCCAGAACACTCTGCTCTCTCGGTGTACTGCTTCCAAACGCTCGGCACCCTTCCTCTTCCTCGACTTCTCTCCGTGTTGTTTCCAACCTGCAAAACAAAGCAGTCAGCTGACCCGTGACGTCACCGGGAGCCGAGCCTGACGTCACCGCACCAACGCTTCCTCTTCTACTTCAGTTCATTTTCTAGTTTTTGGGGAAAATGGTTTCATTTGGACTTTTCATATCACATAATATTTTCTTTGTATTTGTAAAATTATTTGTTTGTTTATTTTGTCTACTGTCGTTATTAATTTACATGGTTTTAAGTTTGCTTATTCTGTACATCCTCTCTATATATATTTTTTTTCTATTAACTGTGGATTTCCTATAGATCTGTCTGTCTATGAAATGTCTTTGTGTTTTTTATATAAATTTTTATGCTACATTATTTATCTTTACATTACTGTAATTAGTGTACATCAGATTTGATATAATAACTGGAGGGTACCTGTGTCTCCGCCCGTGTGCAGACCCTGACATTACCTGTGAACAGAGTGTGTGTGGTCGACTCACTGCCGCTCCTCCCACTGCCTCAGTGTTTCAGCAGATATACAGTTTTATTACCTCGCAGTATGACATGAAAAGTGACTATGACACTGCCTACACTGCCCGCTACGCCGCCCACCCGCCCGCCCACCTGCCCGCCCGCCCACACACGGGTCACAGCCAGCGGTGTATAAACAGATCAATAGATAAATAATAGGTGACTGAACAGGCTCATACTGCAGCCTGCATGTTAACATTACCTGCGAATGGAGTGCGCTGTCAACTCGCTGCCGCTCCTCATGCTGCTCCAATGTTTTGGCACCCTTACTCCTGCCTTTCTCTGTCTGTTGCAGTAGACACTCTGCAGTCTGATCCGGGGTTTCAGTAGTCCTGATCTCGGCCCGACGGACCCATTTTCACTGCAGACGTCTCTCTCTCTCACAGTCAGTAAGGACCGTCAGTGACACACTCACAGTATGACATAAAACTTGATGATGACGCTGCTTACTATTACCTGTGCATACACACCCGGCCATACAAACAGAATTTCTATTTGATACTGTATATAAATATAGATTACTTAAATAAAAGAAAAATAAAACATACAGTTTTATAAATAAAATATATATTTTCATAGTTGTAAAAACAGGATAGTCTTAATTAGATGATTCAAACCATGAACCAGCATTTGGTCACATTTTCCAGGTGTTTACAGTAGTGATAAAAAGGAAGATTAAAATAAATAAATAAACCCACAATTATATAATTTATAAGGCACATAAAAATGATAGTAATATTTAGTATGAAACTAATATTTCATAGCAATTCACTTACTGTATATATATATATATATATATATATTAAAGCCTTAAAATGGAGGAGATATAAAGTGACATTAAAACTTTAATGTTTTGTAATCTTCCAACAACATTCAGGTGAAAATAACTAAAATGTTTTGGGACCTAAAAGTCAAATAAATTTCCAGAACATCAGGTGAATCCTGGAGCGCCTGAAGCTCATCATGAACATGTGGAGCACCACAGTGACATCACCAAGGACATCACGTCCCACCAGAACTGGCACAAGAGCAAGAAGAAGGGTTCTCAGGGAGGATGCCGGGGAGCCCAGAACATTACAGCAGCTGCAGGAACATCTGGAGAGTTCTCGTCACTTCCTGCATGTCGCACCAGTCTCTTGTATTCTTCGCATGTCTGGGCCATGGGGTAGAGGGGCATGATGAGACAGAAACACTTATCCAAGCTCGATCTAAATCATCTCCTACATACCATGTGGTGACGCCTGAGGGTGAGAGCATCACGCTGGGCTTCTGCTTCTCTCCCGCTGGAACTGGATCTCTGGTCAGGACAGCGGGAGTCACAGATGTCTGTTTCAGCACACAACCTACAGGCGTCTGTTAGAGAGCAGGAGATGATAAACTCCTTCAGCTCAGTATCGAGTCATAACACAATCCCAAGTCATTGAAACGAAGAAGATCAATGTTTTGGAACGGTTCAGGCAGAGAGAGAGAGAGAGAGATAAAAACCCATGCAGAAGCTGTGGGGTGGCCTGTAGAGGGCGGTGTGCAGGAGAGCTGGATCAGTTTGGTCAAGAAGAGAGGAATAAAATGACTGTAAGAAAAAGTTAAACCCCAAAGTTTTATTAGTTTGAAAGTGCTGCTTTAACACAGTTGTGGTTATGGGGTGTGTATACTTTTGCAACCAGGTCTATTTTTCACCTAAAAAACACTGTATGTGTGTCATACACACACAGGAAAGAGAGATTCATCACTTAAAGAGTTGAGTGAGTGTGGAGTGTGTGTGTGTGTGTGTGTGTGTGTGTGTAGAGTGTGTATAGTACTCCAGCTGGCCTCTGGCTGCCGCTCGCACATATTGTCATACATATTATATGAGTGTTCCTAAAGAGTTATGCAGCGTGAGGTTTGGAAACAGACTGAATTAGAAACTCGAGGCAGATTGATGGAGGTAAATGTCACAGCGTAGGAGGCACCTTGGCAACACACACACACACACACACACACACAAATGTACACGTGACTTAAACGCCTTGTCTTGTCATGTTGCGGAGCAAACCTAGTTCATCTTTAACACTGATTGTTTAAAAAGCTCTGAAACTGGAGACTCCTTCCTCCTCCTCGTCTTCCCTGTAAACGAGCCGTTACTATAGCAACCATAATGCATCAGTAGGAGTGCCACAATGTCAACCTGTGCTACTGTCAGAGCTGCTGTTATAGAAGATTCATCAAATGTGTGTGTGTGTGTGTGTGTGTGTGTGTGTGTGTGTGTGTGTGTGTGTGTGTGTGTGTGAATCAGCATGCTGTGTTCACTTGGCTGCTTGCGATGCCAGATGTCCTGTAGGAAATGCAGTTGGAAGGGACTTTTCCTGACTGTCCCTGTGTGTGTGTGCGTGTGTGTGTGTGTGTGTGTGTGTGTGTGTGTGTGTGTGTGTGTGTGTGTGTGTGTGTGTGTGTGTGTGTTACTGATGCAGGAGCTCAGGGGATCTGATCTGATCTCAGGACTGGTTCAGTGGAACCTCCGGGTTTTACTGCACTTTGATTTTCACGCTCTTATTTTTCACCAAGCAGGAACAGATAACTAATGAAGTGTTAATGACGCGGCTGTACGTTTGATCTTTACAGCGTTTCTCAGTCGCTTCGGTTCATCTCCTGTCTTCAGCAATTCAGAGGACTCTCCCATTCTGTCTGTCTCACTCTCTGTCCAACTTTCTGTCTGTCTGTCTGTGACTGTCTGACCATCTGACTCTCTCTGTGTTTGACTCTCTGACTATCCTTTTCTCTGACTCTGTCTCTCTCTCTCTCTCTCTCTCTCTGTCTGTCTGTCTGTCTGTCTGTCTGTCTGTCTGGTCTAAGGCCAGTTACATTAGATGCTTTCAGTCGCTTTGGTTCGTTTCTCAGCTCAGAACTGAAATACAGCGTCACGTCCTCCAGTCACTCGTGTCTCGTCAGTTTCTTTTGAACAAATTCTGAACACTTTTGTAGATTCATGCACATGATTTAATGTGGAACTGTCTACTGTCTCCTCCATGATCAGTCACTTCTGTCATGTTGATCAGAATGTACTCGTCTCCGTCTCTGCTGAACAGTCTCACCTCCAAAACATCAAAGAATGAATGAATTATACAGTATGTCGTGAATGATTGATCCTGTTGTAATAATCCATCAAGCACACCTTCCAGACCTTTCTATTAGACTTTTGTTCTGTAAACGTGTCCTGAACTGACGAGCTGCTCTCGGCTCAATCTCGTCCCTGTCGGGCGTGGATGCGGCGTGTGAGGACAGACGTGTTTCACACAGCCTTTTCTGTATCATCATGACGTCATCGGTCAGCAGGTCACCATGCAGTCAGTAAAGCAGGAAAGTGAATCCTGTACATTCTCCTGCACTCAGTCGCTCACACACAGTCACGTGGAAGTGTAACAATCTTAGCTGTAGTTTGGATCAGTAAACACACACACTACACACACACACACTAAACACACACACACTACACACACACACACGGGTGATCGGGTTTTGATTCTGATCCAGTGATGTTTTCCTAATTATTTTGAGATACACACTTAAAGTTTTGTGAATGATTTGACATGAAATGCCCCAAAGAAACTGAGAAAAACTGTAATACATAGTCTGTCTGTCTGTCTGTCTGTCTGTCTGTCTGATTCTCTGTCTGTCTGACAGACCGCCTTTCCATTCCTCTGACTCTGTCTCTCTGTCTGACTGTCTGTCTGACTGTCTGTCTATCTTACTTTCCCTTTTTCCTCTGACTATTTATGTCTGTCTGTCTGTCTGTCTGTCTGTCTGTCTGTCTGTCTGTCTCTCTGTCTGTCTGTCTGGTCCAAGCCCATCAATATTTATTCAGTACTGAGTGTTGATGTTGATAAACATCATGTGATCTTTATTCAGTGGTTCCAGTTTGCTCAGTAGTCCTCGTGCTCTTGCACTGACCTCTTTGCTACGTTCTTTGTAACGTACCACGTTCTTTGAACCCCATGCTGCACTTCCTCTCTGCAGGCTGCAGGTGGCGCTCTTCAACAACCCCTCAGGAGTCATAAGTGACATCACAGTTGTGATATTTACAAACTCGAAGCATTTTAAACAGACCATAAACATGCAGAGTGCAGCGTCGTAAACACGTCGTAAACACGTCTTACACACGCAGTTTCAGAAACACAAAGGACTCGCCTACTCGACTTCTTAACTGCATTATTAAAAGCTTTTATGATCAACATTTTACATTTGGTACATCTGCATTTTAATGTTTTGATTAAAAAAAATCTTACAACAGATGAATAATAATAATTGATAAAGTTTTATAGGATTAGTTCCCTGGTTTTCATATCTTACAATGAGATTATTATTATTATTATTATTATTATTATTATTATTTTTTATAACATGTATTATTATAAATATATAACATTATTAAACTTTTAATAAAATGAAAACTAAAAGATTTCATATGAGCCAATATTTTATTCACAATAGAACACAGAGAAAATAACAAATGTTCAAACAGAGACATTTTACACTTTTATCCACTAAATGAGTTTCACATTTGATGCCTGATGACGGGAGCAACAAAGGGCTGAAAAAAGCAAGAAGTTTTGAAAAGATTCACCTGGGAGAACATGTAGCGTCAGGTCTGTAACGTGATTAGGTATAAATCATAGAGAGGCGGAGTCTCTCAGAAGTAAAGATGGGCAGAGGCTCTCTGAACGGTGAAAGAGTGCAAACAAGATTGTGAAATCATTTGTGTGTGATGATCTCGCTGGTTGCACTAAATGTCTTTGATTCACTAAAAAAAAAGCAGTTCATAAGTGTCGTTTGTTCGGACTACGCTTTAATAGAAAGACGAGATTTTGTTCTTTTATTTATGGGTATCGTAGCAGAGAATAAAGAGCAACAACGGAAATACAGGTGAACAAACCCGGAGGGTGGTTTTATTGAACAATTTATTTTTATCAGTGACGCTGATAGATGATTGGGACGCTCGTCACACTGTGTCATCAAAATACAGAGTCGCTGCTGTAAATCGGTCGAGGAACCTCTTTTATTTTTAGAACAATAGGACACTAGTGCTGGGCCATGTTCAATCTGAGCTTAACCTGTACTTATTGCGGCACAGGATGATAGTGATGATGATGATGATGAGGAGGAGGAGGAGGAGGAGGAGGAGGAGGAGTTTGGAACAGAAGAGGAAGTGCTGGAGAGTCATCATCTAGAGGCCTGGACTGAAAACTCCTTATATTGTAGAGATGAGAAGAGAGACCGCAGAGACGGTGTGTTGACACGGGTGCACAAATTTATAGAAAACTCCTGCAGAGAAGATTTTCTCAGGAATAATAACACGCCATGCAGTGTGTGTGTGTGTGTGTGTGTGTGTGTGTGTGTGTGTGCAACTGAAACAAATGGCTGCCTTTTATTTGACTGAAACGCCAACTGAAAGATCGACCTCAAAAGTGCTGAGGACCATTTAAACAAACAAACAAACAAACAAACAAATATGGGTTCAAATTTCAAAGGTGATCAGGGATATATTTAAAAATTTTGAAATATATTTAATTGATTTAAAATATATTTAATAAAATGTTTTATGTATGTTATTGTGTAATTATAACTTTATAATTATTAAATAAAGAATATTTCAATGCACTCAGATATGTTTGTTTGGACACAAATTGTGACGTATTTACTCCGGAGGTGTAAAGCCCACAGCGCTCATCTCACCACTCAGACTTTACACAAGGCATCTAACGTACATTTATCAGAATTATTTCTCCGTTGCTTGGTTTTTATTTATTATTTCGTTATACTCTGTTGCAATAATTCTTAATCATAGAAAGCTATTTAATGTCACAATATCTTTTTCTTCTAGATGTTTTTCTTTTAAAATCAAACATTGTGAATGAAGAACATTTACTATGATATGTGATTAAAATGTTCTATTCTTGTTGTCGATAAGGACCATGGCATTAATCTTACTTCTCATGTGTTGTTTTATTTAAAGAATAATAATGTAAAGCAGTTAGTTAGTCAGGCTATTTGATTAATAATTAAATGATAAAAGATAAAGGATTAATATATAAAAAGCAATGATTTTATTTCAAAAGGTCTACATTTAGTTACAGTGATTACAAATACCAATTGTTTCAGTTTTTATGCATTTTATATATAAAAATGTATATTTACATTTTTTTTTTAAATAGCAAAACTTTTGCATAATAATGGTTTATCTATTTATGTTTTTTAAAGTTTAATTGTCATTTTTTGGTTTACTGTTAATAATTCACAGTTACGAATTATTTCTTCTTCTTCTTCTTATTATTATTATTATATTTTTAAAGATGATTATAGCTAACTTCAACATTTTTTTCTACATGAAGGAAAAAAAAGAAACCCAGATAATTTCAGTTAGTCAGACTTTTAATATAATAATTGAAAATATAATAAATTAATGCAGGATATTTAAATATTAAAATGAGATTCTGATCTCTGGTTGATGTCGGTTATCAGATTTTTTCCCTGCCTTTGTAAGAGATTTTAATCATTGTAGTTTAAAGGTTATCAGTAATATACACACTTAATACACTTTCACCCTTAACATTAATTAAGTTCTAAACAAACATGTATTTATTTATTTGTTTATTTATTTATTTATTCATGTTCTACTCTCAGGAATTAACAGCTTTAACCCTCAAGGCCGCCTTTATGAACTGGAGTTCGACCCCTTATGGCCGCATCTCTCCCCTGGTTACCATGGTAACGGCCTACACTGTACAATATAATAAACCCCTTGCACCCTTATTGTTCTCTTCTGCATAATACACATTCATAACCATGACAGGACAAGGAAACTTCATTTCAGTTCTTTTATTGCTGTTACAGGTGCTGGGCATGACCTCACATGTCTCTCTCTCTCTCTCTCTCTCTCTCTCTCTCTCTCACACACACACACACATTGAATTAGACAGGATTTTATATGATTTACGAGTGTACATCATGCTGTGTTATAGAAAAGAAATCAAAGACAAGCTTTAGACCATAAATATTTTATTGCAAAAAAACACAAACACACAATGATTAGCATTTTTTGCCACAATATTAATAACTTCATCAAAGGAATTGTGAGTAAATGAAGGGTTTGGAGCTGGAGGCCGGATCAGCCTCCCACACACACAGAGGTCTCGCCCACGAGCAGAGTTTTAAACACTCCTGCTGAATTAATTCAGTCTGTTTTAAAGCAAATTCTTCAGGAACTTCATTTAACTGAGAAAAAAAAACACAGCGACCAGAGAGAAGGACAGAAACTCAAACGTATTTTATCATTTGATGGCCACGTTGATATTTTGTTTCACGACTTGCACAAAATCGCACAAATAGTCTTTAAAGTCTGTTTATTTAAACATTAGTTATTATATTTATTATGAATTAGATTTAAAGTTATTGCAGCTCACTGCAGGTTCCACTATACACAAATCTTCTTACATCTGAGCTGGAGTGAAGGACATCTAGTGAAGTAGAGGAGTACGATGGTGTGTGTGTGTGTGTGTGTGTGTGTGTGTGTGTGTGTGTGTGTGTGTGTGTGTGTGTGTGTGTGTGTGTTGGAGAGTGATAACCCGAGCGCTGAGGTAGACTGTGACTTGTTGTCAAAGCAGAAAATGTACAACAACAAAATCACTAGTCTTCCACGGCGTGCGGGTCGCAGTCGCAGTTTTCATCTTGATGCTCCGGGATCAGGAGTAAGGTGTAACACACACACACACACACACACACACACACACACTCTCCCACAACATGATTAGATTTATGTTTTTACAGGCAGCTTTAAAGACGTGACAGCCATGGACCTTCACCAGGAACAACATTAGGAATAAGGGGATTCCTAAAGCGCCACTGATTTACATTAGGGCCACACCTACTTCCTCCAGACACAGGCCACACCTTCTTTACTAAAACTTACACACAAGCCACACCTCCTTTACTAAAATATACACATACAGGCCACACCTCCTTTACTAAAACATACACACAAGCCACACCTCCTTTACTAAAATGTACATGCAGGCCACACCTCCTTTACTTAATCTTACATACAGGCCACGCCCCCTTTACTAAAACATACACACAGGCCACGCCTCCTTTACTAAAACGTATACACAGGCCACACCTCCTTTACTAAAACATACACACAGGCCACGCCCCTTTACTAAACCGTACACACAGGCCACACCTGCTTTACTAAAACATACACACAGGCCACACCCCTTCACTAAAATGCACACACAGGCCACGCCCCTTCACTAAAATGCACACACAGGCCACGCCTGCTTTACTAAAATGCACACACAGGCCACGCCTGCTTTACTAAAATGCACACACAGGCCACGCCTGCTTTACTAAAACATACACACAGGCCACGCCCCCTTTACTAAAACGTACACACAGGCCACACCTCCTTTACTAAAAGATACACACAGGCCACGCCCCCTTTACTAAAATGTACGCACAGGCCACGCCTTTACTAAAACATACACACAGGCCACGCCTCCTTTACTAAAACATACACACAGGCCACGCCCCCTTTACTAAAACATACACACAGGTTACGCCACCTATACAATAACTTACACACACACACACACACAGGCCATGCCTCCTTTACTAAAACATACACACAGGCCACGCCCCCTTTACTAAACCGTACACACAGGCCACACCTGCTTTACTAAAACATACACACAGGCCACACCCCTTCACTAAAATGGACACACAGGCCACGCCTGCTTTACTAAAGCATACACACAGGCCACGCCCCCTTTACTAAAACGTACACACAGGCCACGCCTTTACTAAAATATACACACAGGCCACGCCCCCTTTACTAAAACATACACACAGGCTACGCCTCCTTTACTGAAACCTTCAGACACACAGGCTGAGAGAGAGAATGAGAGATACTGTAGGAAACATCTTTATTTATAAAGAACACCCCCCCCCCCACACACACACACACACACACATTTAAGACATTTAATACTGACATTTGTGTAAGGATGGATGAGTGTGTTGTTCCTCTCATGACACATTTCTCTGTCTTTCACCCTTCCCCCCCCCCTCTCTCTCTCTCTCTCATCCTCACACTCCGTCTGCCTCCTCTCTCCATCACGCCGTCCTGAAACACAACACATACACACTTACACCTCGACCTTTCCTGCTCCTGCGTCTCAGAACCTGCGCGTGAGGTCTCTTACCTCCGCGTACCGCGCGCTTTTAAAAGAACCACTGTTTTGTTTTTTATTTATTATAATCAGGCCCGAGAGCACGCCGGCTGTCTCTCCGTGAAATCCTTCTCAGGAAATGACGAGGCGTTGTGCATTCTCTCTGTGCTGACCTCGGAAGAGGCGGTGCTTCATCCTGCAGATTCAAAATGGAGGCGGCGCTAATCATAGCGCTCATCAGATTATAGATTAAACCTAGCATAAAGGGTGGAGCGCTAACAAACTCACAAATCTACATGACATACAGATCTGATTCAGTGTCTCGAAATTAATGAAATTAAGTTACATGCTGAGTTATGGCTAAATTGCTAAACTGTTAATAGTCTTAACTTCATCATGTTTACATTTAAACTGAATAAGCAGATGTTTTACTTTCTTATTCTGTTACTACCATCTCTCTCTCTCCCTCTATCTCATTTTCTACATCTTACTCTCATATTTCTCTCCTTTTATCTCATATTCTTTTCTTTCTCTCAAAGCCTCTCTATACCTTTTCCTCGATACTTTTTTAAAGCTGTGTTTTGATCATGACCGACCCTGTCAGAGCCGCGCGCGTCTCGTGAAGTTAAGGTTACATTCGGCCCATTCATTTTGTATAAGGCCTTGCTTGGCTAAACGCGCACAAAGCGCAGGCAGCGCCCGAGCGACCGGGCCACAATTGCGCCGACGTCGCCATTGAGAGCCGTGACAGCTCAATTCTTCCGGCCGCTCTTTTTGGACCGAGAGCCTCATTAGGAGCCCGGCTCGGCCTCACACGGAGGTGACGGATTGCTTTCAGAGCTCGGCCCCGGACGAAGCAAATGAGTTCAGATCAACCGCGGCTTTCCCATTAAAAAAACATATTAGCTCTAATAGGCTTCTGGGTTCGCCTGAGCTCTCCGCTCTCGTCTTCTCCTCCCTCGCTAAGCAGCCGAGCCTGTCTCTGCATGCACTTACACATTTACCAGAGATTTCCAGGAATAAAAAAAGTGACGGCGAGGTGAGACGGGTCGTCTTTTTTTTTTTTTTCCCTCGTCCAGCCTGGAAATAATGGTCTCGGTAATGAACAGCAGTGCTTTATTAAGAGCGGTTAAATTACGCTCTTCTCTACAGGATGGACTCCTTTTATTCCCGACAATTGGAGAAATGAAATGTACGGAGTGAAGAAAGAAAAAAAGATCTGCGTCCTGGCGTTTAGCTCGACTCTCATACCATCTGAATTGAGACTAATGTCCAATTACGCCGTCAGTGCTGTTGACTTGAATATGATGTGGCAATGAAAAATGTGATTTTTTAATTTTTTTTTGTGAGCGGATCATAACCTTTTCGTGAGGATCCATGTTTGAGGGAGTTTCATTCTTTAAATTGAAAAAAATATTTCATTGTTTAATGCTTCATTTTACAGGGTTAGCAGCGTCCGCCGAACAGGAAAGGGCTAATTGCATTTTACGCTCACTAATGATTAACCGCTCTAGTACTGCATTAGCATGTGGTTAGTTTACAAGGTTATATCGTAAATTATTAGCATTTATCCTATTTTACTAATACAATAAAAGTCTACAATAAAAATCATAAATTAGGCTTTACTTTTCCAGTGCTTAAATATCACATGAACATTGTTGCTAAGCAACTGGGCAATGTGACTCTTGAGTACTAGCAGCCTAGCCTAATCCCTTGGACTAATGATTTAACTAGCTAGAACATCTCTGTTAAGTCTTAAATATGAAAAAATCACAAGTGGAAGTGAGACGGAAACATCCGGAACAACAACATTTTCCTCAGAAGTGTTCTTAAATGACGTAAATAACTGCTTGCAAATCTACTACAGGTGGCGCCTGTTTGTATTTTTTTTTTACCTCTGAAATTGTGATCACCATAGTATTAATGCTAACGCTAATAACAGTAATATTAATATATGGTTGTAAGTAGCGTTAGCTGTGTTAGTATATTAGCTATTAGTAGTGGTAGTATTATTTGTGGTAGTACTGTAAGTGCTAGTTTAATAGTCCTAGTTGTATTTCTCAGCAGTAAGATTATCATTAGTAGCAGTAGTTAGGAGAATATAATATGTAGTGGTAAGTAGGACTAGCTGTTTACTAGCAGTGCTAGTATTATTGTTATTGTATTGTCGTGTGAGTATTAGTAAGAGCAGCACTAATAGCTATATCCATTACAGTCATAAGTAATAGCCAAAGCAGTAGCATTACTCATGGTAGTACTATACATGCTAGTTGAACAGTACAAGTGTATTAATAACAGAAATAGTAGGATTATTAGCAATAGTAGTATTAGCAGTCCTAATGCCATTACTAGCAGTACGAGTAGTAGCAGAAGGGTTTGTGTAAATCTATCTGGTGGTATTGCTAGAAGGGTTACTGGTGTTATTACTACCGCGGTATTAGCGTTAGCTTTTGTATACATTTTTGACAGGGAGGGAAAAGAAACGGATCCCGGCGGTTGTGTGTAGACACACTTCCTGGAACATCACAGCCGATCACATGTAACATTTTCCCAGAATGCCGTGTGCTGTAACACCATGTGTCTTTAATTTAATGTGTCCACTCAGAGTGTGTGACTCCATGTCTCTCTCTCGCTCGCTCGCTCGCTCGGTCCGCGATCGTCTCTCACTAATTTCATTCTCGTCACCTGTACGCGAGTGTTTCCCCTGAGGCAAGACACACACACACACACACACACACACACACACACACACACACACACACACACACACACACAGAGCTCGTTATTCAAGACTGTCTCACTCCTTTCCTGTCTCTCTCTCTCTCTCGTCTCACTTCCCTCAGCTCATATATTGCCTTCGATTGTTCTTTCTCTTGTTTACTCTAATTTATTTGTTCTCCTCTTTCTTCATCTTCTTACTACTATTTCCTTTTATAGTTTTTCTTACTTTATTGCTCTCAATTAAATTTTGTCCTCTTTCTCCTGTTTTGTCTGTCTTTCTTAGCCTTTATCTTTCCCTCTTTCTCTTTGTCTCTCTCGCTCTCTTTTTTTACGTTCCTCTTCTCGTTCATTTCCCGTCTATCTTTCTGTAGCACATGGACCAAACTGTGTTTTATCCCATAATGCATTACGTGTTACCAAGTAAAATGTCACTTCCTGTTTCCTGTCAGGTCCCACATGCAGGATTTATGAATAATTCCGCGGCGCTGCTGCGTCCGTGTTGAGGAAGATTCCGGCCCGGTTTGGTGTTTGCGTTGCGGTGTGTGTTGTGACCGTGTGTAACACTGCACGCTGTAATTGGTTTTGTCGTCAGTGTCGTAAACACGCAGCGGATCGAGCCGAGCTGTCAGTCAGCGCCGCGCAGCCAGATTGGCCCGTAATTAGAGCAGCTAAGAGCATATGATTTTAGGTAATTGCCTTGACGAAGGGTCGAGCGAAGCAGCGCTTAATTACCTGAGCACGCTCGCTCGCAGGCGCACAGCGGGGAGCGGCCTTTTACTGCCTTTTTTTTTTTCACGCTGGTTTTTAAAGCCCCCCTTTTTTTTTACCTGACTAGAATTGAGGGGCTGTGTGGGAGGATTTACACTCCACTGTTCCGATTTTTCCACAAAAAAGAGAGAAAACTCAACTGAGTATTTCGACACAGATTTCGAATCTGTGCAGCTTACTTCTGTCTTCACATAAAAATCACAAGGACAGTATGTTATTCATCGATTTTAGTATAGTAGTAGCAGGAGGATTGGTATTCTAGTATTACTAGTCGGTGATATTAACAGTAGTATTAGTATTCTCATATCACTAATTGTACTAAAAGTTATTACTAACAATGGAAATAGAAGCAGTAGTGCCATTCTTACATTACTAGTTGTACTACTAGGTGATATCGGTAACAGTAGTAGAATTGAGTAGAATACTAGTGGCAGTGTTAGGAACTGCAATATTCAGATTGTGAATGTTCTAAATTACTGAGAGTAGTTGTAGCAGTATTGGCAGCTCCAGCAGCATGGTCAGTATTCTGATGTTTCTAGTTTTACTAATAGTTGATGTGGATAAGAGAATTTGGTAGCAGCAGCAGTGCTTTAGTGGTAATATTAGCAGCAGAATTAGGAAACACTCATAGTAATAGTACAAGCAACATCACAGGGTGTATTACTAGTAGGAGTAACAGCAGCAGCAATAGTAGTATTAATAGCATCCACAGGTTTAGAATTGATGCTAGTAGTATTAGTTGTATTAGCAGTGTCAGTAGTAGCATTGGTTATAGTAGTATCAATAGTAGTAGTTAGTAGTAGTAACTTTAGTAGTAGTAATAATGGTAGTAGTAGCATTCTGCCCCCCCCCCCCTTCCCCCCCCCCCTTCCCCTGACTCTACTGTAACCTGCTACTGCTGTAACATCAATAAAGGCTATCAATCTATCTATTAAAAGTAATAGTAGTATTAGTAGTAGCAGCATCAGTAGTATTATTAACAGACATACATTTACAGCACTGGACAGACACCCTTGTAATGGTAGAAGTGGTAGTAGTATTAGTAGTGAGTAGTAGTATCAGTAAAAGTATCAGTTAGTAGTACTGGTAGTAGAAGCTGCAATAGTAATTGTATTTTGGTATTAGTAGTATTAATATTATTATTACTAGAAATTAGTATTATTAGTAGAAGTGGCAGCAGTAATGTTAGTTGTGTCAACACTAACTAGTAACAAACTAGTTAGCAATATGTCTGTTAGTAGCAGTAATCGTATTATTAGGTGTATTAGTAGCATTAGTTGGAGTGTTATTAGTAGTTGTAGCAATATTTGTACTAGTAACATTAATATTAGTAGAACCATTAGAAGTATTAATAAGGGTAGTAGTAGCAGTATCAATAGTGTTAATAGTAGTAATGGTAATACTAGTAGTGGTGGTATTGGCAGCAGCAGCAGCAGCAGCAGCAGCAGCAGTAGTGTTAGTAGTAGTATTAAGAGAAGTAGTGTTACTACAGTATTTGTAGTAGCAGCATTATAATGGTAGTATCAGTAATATCAGCAGTAGTATTAGTGTTATCATTACTAGAAGTGAAGATATTACAGTACTAGTAGACGTGGTTTCTCCCCAATTTTCTCTCAAAACTCTCCTTCATTCATCCTTTTACTTCACTTACCAAATTTCACTTCGGGGATCAACAAAGCACATCCGTCTATCCATCCACTCATCCATTCATGTATCTAATTCTTCACCCATCCTCATCCATCTACTGTATGTATCCATCCATCCATCCATCCATCCATCCATATATTATCCTCCATTCTGTCTTTTCTTCCTGATTTCTTCAATTTCAATTTCTTCACTTCTGCATCTATCTATCTATCTATCTATCTATCTATCTATCTATCCCCTCCTTTCCACTTCTTTTTCCCGTATTTTTCATTTTATTTATCCTTTTCTCATATTCTTCTACATCTTCTCACTCACTTCTCCTTTCCCTCTTTCTTCCCGTACAGTTTTCCTGCCTCTCTCTGTCTCTCCTTTACTTCCTCTCTGCCTTATTGTCGTTCTCTCACTTTTCCCTTGTTCTGTCTCGCTCTCTCGTCCTAACTTGGTGAGACGGATTTTATCCCCACAGAACAGCAGAGTGCTGCTTCTCCAGAGACGTGTGGTGTTATGATGATGATGATGATGATGATGATGTGTGTGTGTGTGTGTGTGTGTGTGTGGCAGGAAAAGGGATGGATGGTGGAGAAAAAATTGATCATGTCCCACCTGGTTGTAAGTGTTCAATCAATATGTGTGTGTGTGTGTGTGTGTGTGAGAGAGAGAGAGAGGAGTGAGAATTCAGCATCAGCTGTTGACATGATTGTGTATGTCTGTATGATGTGTGTGTGTACGTGTCTGTGTGTGTGTAAGAGAGACACACTTGTGTATATGTGTGTATAATGGCAATGAGACACGTGCATGTATAAAAATAAACTCTCACACACACACACACACACACACACACACACACACTAATTTACGCTGTATGTTTTCCTTCCTCTCTACATTTTTATCTTTATTCCTCTCATCCCTTTTTCCTTCTCTTCATGTCCTCTTCTCTCTTGTTCATATCTCGCTCTTTCTTTTTCACCTTTATCCCTTTCTTTATTTCTTCTTGTCCTGGTGCAGCTCATTCTTCACCTTTTCTCGCCACAGTCCTCTGCACTTCCTTCTTTCCCATTTTCTCCTTTTTCCCTCTATTCTTTTCCTCCCTCAGTCTCGCCCTGTTTTTTTATTTGTCTTCATAATTCTTACCTCTTTTTTCTTTTTCTACTTTTCATGCCACTTTATTCTTACTTTTCTTTTTCTCTTTTGTTCTTAATTTCTCTCTAAACTTCTGTTTCTGTCTTTTCAGTTCATCTTTCTCTTTCGTCTTTTTTCTTTTTCTCTCCCTACTTTATTCCTGCGATCATTTCCAGTGTCTTTGTTTTGACTTCTCTCTCTCTCTCTCTCTCTCTCTCTCTCTCTCCTCATTAACCCTCTTTCATGTTTCTCTCTCTCTCGCTCTCATTTTAGCACTTTTATATTTTTCCTTTATCTCACATCCTATTTCTCTCTCTCTCTCCATTTCTACCGTTCTCGCTTTTTCTATTCTTTCTTCACGTCTTTTATACTTTTTGTTCCTTTTCTTCACCTTCTCTTGTTCTTCTTCCTCTCTCCTGTCTCTCATCCTATTTTATTCTATCTCTTATGTTTCACTTTCTATATTTTTTTTTCCATTAAGAACCTCTTCACCTTCCTGATTTTATTTTTTACACACACTCTCTCTCTCTCTCTCTATCTTTTATTTACTCTTATTTTCTCCCCCCATCATCCTCCTCTCTCCCCCTGCTGATGCGCTGATGTGTACAGCACAAAGCCGGCCGTCATGTCCTCATCATGTTTTCTTTGTGTGTGTGTTTGTCTGTGTGTGTGTGTGTGTGTGTGTGTGTGTGTGTGTGTGTGTGTGTGCTCAGGGTTGCTGCACCTGTACTCAGAGGAGAACAAAGGTCCGTAGCAACGGGAGAAGGAGAACGACATCTGGACACAACAGCTGTTTGATCTCCACCACCTTCTCCTATCTACCACGAGTGGATGTAACCACGGCAACCGGGAGAAAGCGACAGAGAGAGAGAGAGAGAGAGATAGAGAGAGAGAGAGAGAGAGAGAGAAGGAGAGAGATTGAGAGAGATTGAGAGAGAGTCACACAGAGAGACAAAGAGACACAGAAAGCAAAGCAAGATTGAGAATGATAGAGAGAAAGAACGGACCAAGGGAAAGACGGAGACGGAGACAGCCGGGAGGAGAGAAAGAAGGAGGGACGAAAAGCGAGACAGAGAGAGAGAGAGAGAGAGAGAATCAGAGACAGGGGGAAAGTTAGGCAGGAAGATACAACGAGACTGAAAGTCAGAAAGAGAGACAGAGTGAGTGACAGAAGGACAGAAAGGAAGAGTGATGTTTCCACTGTTAATTAATAAACATTATGTTTTACATAAATATACACAGCATTTGTGTGTGTGTGTGTGTGTGTGTTTATCTTTCAGTCTCTCTCTCTCACATTATAAACTTGTTCCTCATCATCATCCTCACTGCTGAAGTCTCCATTCTGATTGGTCAGACGGCGTTGATTCATTTTCTCTAGCAGCAGCTCTGACAGTAGTACAGCTGCGTTTCCATAGTAACAGCTCCCTTACAGGGCCATGTCCACTGATGAGATAGCAGCCTTTATCGTCGTTGTAATTATACGACAAAATTGTGTTTGCTCGCTCTCAGAGACCCGCAGCACGAGCGAGAGTGTAAGAAACGGACAAAAAACTGATCATTACCATGAAAAATATAGAAATACATAAAGGGCGTATAGTGGATGAGCTCAAAAAAGGTTTGAGTTTCTTTTATGGTTTTGTGATTTATGGAAGGAGTCTCCAGTGTCAGCTGTAACTTTCTACATGAAAATGACAAGCTTTTTTACCAAAGAGAATAAAAGGGCAGGACATTTCACCTTTCATCTTTCACACAAAATATTAAACATCGTTAGCCTCGTTTTATTTAAATGATTTACAATTTTCTTATTCATTTTTTTTTAGTTTCTATAGTAATTACACTGGTTACAGCTATACACTGCAGGTTTTTATTTATGAATCTGTTATCTAGCTTTCTGTTTTCTGTTTGTTTCAGTTGTTGCGAGTCCTTGCGATGTTCTTTAAACAGGAGTTCATAACTACACCAGTAGAAACCATTAGAGGTCTGAACTCATGACGAACGTCTTCCTGATGGCCTGTAATGAGAGGTTAAATTTGACCCTGATTTTACTTCAGTGGTAATCACCTTCTGCTGGGCTTTAACAACGACCGCTGGAATTCCTAATGGAAACCTTTAGCTAATTAAGAGAATTCCCATTAGTGTGATCCATTAGATTTCCTTATAACAACCTCTTAATGTGCATTCCCAAACGAATGTCAGTATCAGAGGAAGCTGTAAGAAGATCATCAGGAAGTGAGTCAGTGTTTGGTACGGCTCGTAATGGTTCAGAAGAAATAATAACAATGACAATAATAATAATAAATTCAACAATGATCAGGGTCCAAAAAAACAAAGAAAACACTGCAGCAGTTTGTAGTTTTCATAAGCAGTACGTATAAATCACACCTACTAAAAGGCACGCCCTAATTTATATAAAAGAAAGAGAGGTTTGTCTGTACATTGGGTCAGAACTCATTCATTCAATGATATCGTTATGTTTCATACACTGGAGGAGCAGAAACCAGACTCAGGACAGAATTGACTGAATCTCCTGCAGCCCTCAGATTCTCTGGCTGAAGTTTAATCTGCACCATCAGTGAAATCACAATGTGGAGTAAAAGTGATGTTATGAACAGTTATGTGTGGGATTTAATAATCTACTGTAAAATAATCTACTAATGCGCTACTGTCTCAATGTAAACAAACACCTGCAGCGATAGATATTAATGAGAAAAGATAAAGTGAATATTTTGACTGGGATTAGTTCATATTCTCACTTTGGCTGAAATAACAGCGCTGAAGTGGTATAAGTGAATTTTAACACGCCGGAGTCGTTTTAAGACGAAACTTCATCTTTATCTGATCGACTTTTTCCATTTCTCATCTGTGATTCTCTCTCCGATTACCGAACAGCGAGTGTATTTGTCTGAGCACCAAAGAAGTACAACTTAGTGTAAACAAGGCGTCAGATACTCGACCTTACAGAATGTGATTTCTGTGTATTAATAAGTGAGACAGAGAGTTCTGCTGTACAGAGAAACACACAGACATGGACGTGGACTTCAACCTCAAATAATAATAATATTATTATTATTATTATTATTATTATTATTATTATTATTATTATTATTATTATTATCACTCATTACATTAAAGATCAGCAGATTATTATTAGATTGAACCTTTTAACCGTTTCTATAAACCCTTTAACCGTCAGTGAGGCGTACTAACAGCAGTGTATACTAAATCCACAGATAACTCCCACGGCACACTATCAGACTGCTGAATCGGGCCTGGACACCGTGTTACGCTGTGGGGCCTGGTGGCCATCTTGGTAGTTACAGTGTAGGAAAAAACAAAGTTGTGAAAATTTGGACACACACTAACACAAACAAACTCTAAAATGGAAGGAAAATGAAAGAATTAGAGCAGAATGTAATGTGAGAAGTGGACAAAGGAAGGGAACAGAGGAAACAAGGAACAAAAATCTAAAAGGATTCCCGCTAATCCCGAGCTGCTAGCGATACCTCTGCTAAACACGCGTGATGGTTTTTCTTATCTTGTGTGCAGTATTAATGCTAATTAAGCCGAGCGGTTCAGACATTATAAATCCCGGGAGTCACTTGTACAGTTCATAAACGATAGGTACAGTACAGGACTTACACGCCTTCAAGCCGCCACACCGTGCTAACAGAGTCACTCGAGCAGAGGAATGTGGAGTCAAACCTGTGCTGTGTATTTAACATCGGTTTTGAAATTCTAGTTCAGCTACGCTACAAAAACTAATGTGCACTGATGTCATCTGTACAATTTAGAAATAGACAGTGATGGACAGAGACTGATGCAGCTCTCAGATCAGGATCTCTGCTAGGCTACATGTAAGAGCGCTCCGCATGAAAGCGCTGATGGATGATTATCATTTCGTCTCATGATGTGAAGTTATCATTGGATAAACAGCAGCAGAAGTATTGCTAATGTTTTACTAACAAATTTAATACGAAGGCATTTAATAAATGTTTATTTATGTAGCTAGTCGTGCACTCTCAGTGCTGCAGGAAAACGGTGAAACCTTATCCCATCGTCTATTCTTTTGTTTTTTAACCCTTTACAGTCGTGTGAATCCCTGGAGGACTAAAATTCATGAAATTCTAATAGTTACTTAATCCACAGCAGAATCCCATCATACACACTAAATAGTTTACTTTAATAGCTACTACAGCCATGAATTTATCTACGGAGCACCTAAAGGGACATGGGGGGGTCAACAGGACAACGCGAAAAAAAAATTGGCGACGAATAAAAATCTGAGGAAGAAAAAAAAACGGTACATGGGACATAAAAAAAAGGGACAACGCAAAAAAAAATTTGCTGACGAAAAAAAATTGTGGAAGGAACTATGTAAAGGGCGCGCTCTGAGTACAAACTGAATGTCTTTATATTTTAGGCCAAGCTGAAAGTAAAACTCAGCTACTCAGAATTCTACTCAGTAATTCTCTCCATGCCTGTTTAACAACGCTCGTGTAGTAGCTTTCTCGGGATGCTTCTTCTTCCTTTATTTTTTAGCGGTTGGCAGCCAGCTTTTAGGCGCACTACTGACCCTAGCTGGATGGATCGGTATTGCACGGACAAGGATCAATCTTTTAGGAGCATTGCTGCCACCAGCTGGACTAAATCAGCAATGCTGAAGGTTTGCGAGATCTCGCGAAATGCAATTTTTTTCATATGCAATTTTTTTCATATGCAATTTATTATTTTTTTTTTTCCGATCGAATAATCTGATTGGGTGAGAGGCGGTATTCCACGAGTGCTACTGGACAGTAACAGCACTGTGACGTGTCCCAGGTGTTGTACAGGGGTTAATTACACTAACTGTGGGTCCCGGCGTGGGTGAGAGTAAAGCGGAATAAGTGGAAATCTTAATAAGTAGATCCATGCTGATATTCGGTACAACAGCACTACCTGGAGGGTGATATTGTTTAAATTGTGCGCTCTAATAGATACTAAATACGCAGACAAATCGCACTGGCTAGCTCCTATTCATTGAAGGCATTGTTTCCTAGCAACAGTATTTACATGACATTAGCTACTTTAATCATGAGTCGGTGATTGTGGTTAAAAAAAAGCATTCAAGCGCTTCTCTTAAAGAGAATTTTTGAGATTCTTCCATTAAAAAAGAAAGAAAATCTGCATTGAAAGCTCTTTTCACGACCTTGCATGTACGTATACCATAGGTGTTGGTGTTGGTGCTGTTGGTGAAGGGCGCGGGTCAGCACGTGCACACTGACCGCTCGTACACAACTCCACACACACACACACACACACACACACACACACACACACACACACACACACACACACAAAAACACTGCTATGTGACACAGCTGTGTTCTGACTCCTTTCCTTCAGAGCCAGCATTCATTTTTTCAGCAACGTGAGCTGGAGTTGCTCTTCTATCGGATCAGAAGACACGGGCCGGCCTTCGCTCCTCACGTGCATCAGTGAGACTTTTCCTCTAGGTCCTGACCACTGCAGCCCAGGACCACACCCCAAAGAGCTGCTGTTTAGGATCTGTCGTCTAGACATCACAATATACCCCTTGTCTATGTTACTCAGATTCTTATGCTCGCCCAACTTAATCTAGCTTGGTGAACAGCACACACACTCGTTCATCAACGCCACTCAGACATTACAGGAGCTCGGCAGGGAGTCATCGCCACGCCCCCCGTACAGTCCTGACCTCGCTCCAAGACATTTCCACATGTTTTACTCTTAGAATGGTCTTCTCACTAGTCCCGCTTTCAATCGAACACTACTTTCTTTCTTTCTTTTTTTATTTATTATTTATTATTTTGTGTGTGTGTGTGTGTGTGTGTGTGTGTGTGTGTGTGTGTACTTTCCCATGGAAACAAACAAATGCTTTTTGCTCCCATGCTGTGGATTAAATGAATTCTGGACATTCTTCTAACACACAGGTGAAGCCTAACCGCTAATTGAAAGAACGTTTGGAACCATGTTATTTGAGAAATGTACCGTAGCACGTGCAGACTACACGTAGAAACGGCTCTGGCATCATAAACAGGGATGGCTGTTGCTATGGTTACATGTCAAATGACATTATCTCATTTTTTTCCGGTTGCTTTTCATTTTGAAAAAAAAAAAGAAAAGGAAATACTAATTTTCTGAACAATTATTATCAGTTTAATTGTGTTCAGAGATGCACAAATACAAAGCAGTTATTAATGCCTGTTGCCATGGTGACATGATAAAAGCATTAACATGACAGAATTGAGGTGTTTTAAAACTTTGCATTAATATCAATACCGCATAAAAAATCTAACTGATGGTCTGACTAAAAAAAAAAAAGAAAAATGGACTTTTGGGAAATTTAGCCCAGTGCTTAGTCTCTAAAATAAATGTACACAAGTCATTGATCTACACACTCGATTGATTTGTAATCATGCTACAATGTAACCATGACGCAGAAGTGAAGACTACGTCTCTGTATCTGTATTTTTAAGTCTTGTGTTTTTTTATTTTATTTCTCAGAAATAAATGACAGAGGTGTAAGAATGCATGTTGAGATGTTGCCATGGAAACAGTCATGTGAAGGTAGCTGAATGATGTCGCTGTACAGTAGAGATGGTATGAGCTACACAATATGAGCTGTGATTTTTAGAATATTTGGCTTTTAAACACAGAGAAGATAAAAAAAAGTGTTGGATGTAAGAATTTATCATTAAATCTTTGATTTCTTGTTTTTAAAAAAATACCTTTAATGGCTTGTTTTCTCATCTTTGTTTAGCCCTAAAATTTGAACAAATTCTCATTGCGATGATTTGTAGGCAACGACAACGAATTGCAAGAACGTTCAGCTAGCATAAATGTATGACTGTCGCTATGGTTACCGCTCAGAGGGCGTGACCTTACCTCACTGTTTTGGCTGCGATTTATCTGTTAATATCAGTTTAATTGCATTCGGTAAATTAATTTTTTCATTGATGCCTTGGAGAAAATGAATCTAATGTTACTCATTTATATCTACAAAAGAAAAACGGAATTTACAAAACACTGTATGTACTCTATTTACAAAAGACTGTTATGTTTCACTGTAGCATGATTACTGTGTGTGTGTGTGTGTGTGTGTGTGTTTTAGACTGTGAAAGGGAATTAAATAAGGACAATGTATTTATGTTACATCACATTGTTTTAACCTCACACTTTATGCTCAATTGAAAACAAACAAACAGACCAAAAAAAAAAAGCTCATTACATTCTGATAGATGGCATGTATGTGTGTGTGTGTGTGTGTGTGTGTGTGTGTGTGTGTGTATATAAATATATATATATATATATATATATATACTATATATACAGTGTACTGTACATGGACTACTATATTTCTTTTCCTGAAGTCAAGCCCGTAATCAGAAGAACATCTGCTGAGGAACATGTTGGCCGCTGAAGGCTGCTGCTTTTACATTCTGTTTGGCGTGTGTGTAGATTTAGCTTCCTCTGTGTGTGTGTGTGTGTGTGTGTGTGTGTTTTTATCAGAAAGTGCACACATCGTGTTTTATAAAGCGACTCGCGTCCTGCTCAGGGTTTGTTTTCCTCTTATTTTTTTCCTTCTCCAGAAGTTGCCGGTGGACTTTGAGCAACAGTAACCAGGCTGCGTGTAATTGCGTCTCATTACGCTAATCCCGCTTGTTTGAACACCTGCTCTAAAAGGATTTCGCCAAGCCGCGCGCTCGACCATTTACGCTGCCGTTTCAGCATGCGTGTGTGCGCTTGTGTGTTTTTCCCTTTCCTTCTTTCATTTCTTCTTTCGAAGCTGTGACCACCACCTGATGAGGAAAAGTCATCAATCGAGCTGCGAACCGCGTGTGATCTCTGACAGAGCTAGCATGCTAGCAACATTGCGTTTACGGGTTTGATTGAAGAAAAACGCTTAATTTTTTTACATTCCCCTAACACCACTGTTCCTGTCACACACTGCAAGAGCAGATACACACATAAGAGTGAGACATTTCTATTACATTTATGGCTAATATTTTACATCTTCGGCCGTTAGCAACATTGCTATGCTAGCAGGCTAATTTCTGCTTCCTCAAAGATTTTCGTTTCTCTTCAGATAAAACATTTAAACTGTATGTTTATGATGCGATGCTAAATAGTGGTCCACTCTTGCATTTGGTTGATAGTCATATATGCTAAGTTTAATTATTTTTATGTTTTATTTTTTGATTAGAAGCTTTTCTCTGCGATTTCTCATCACATCTGAGGGAAAAGTTCATATTCCAGATGCTTCGCTCTCATCTCATTTGTGTGCTAAGTGTTAGCTAAATTGTAAAACCTCGGTTATTTGCTCAGGATCCCTAACCTTCCCCGGTTGCCTAGCAACAATATTTCCCCCCAAATTCCTTCTACACATTAGCACATTACACATCGCAGATGTGTGTGTGTGTGTGTGTGTGTGTGTGCATGCTATATACATGACATCAGCCTTACTGCTGCTCATTTAAAAGTAATTATTATTATTATTATTATTATTATTATTATTTATTCATTTATTTATTTATTTTTACAAAAAGGCATCTTTAATTATTATAGCAGTAATATTTCTGCTTCTGCTCTAAGCGTAGCTATAAGTCTAGCTAACCGTCATCTAGCGCGACGTGCGCAGCCTCCATGATCGCCTCCGGGGCAAACTGTCAGATTTAAAAGTTACTCTCTTCAGAGATTGTTTCCATAATATGTATCCAACATAATATTTATTTAATACATCTTTTTATTTGTTTACATGCACTCTTGTTTCTTTCTATCATCATTTCTTTTTTATATTTTGCTCTCTATTTATTTCTTTATTTATTTCAATGTACATCTCTTTCTTTGCTCTTTCATTTTTATTTATTTATTTATTTATTTATTCATATACCTTCGTTTCTCTTCTTATGTTTGGTCATTATTATTATTATTATTATTATTATTATTATTATTATTATTAAATCATACAAATAATCTATCTATCTATCTATCTATCTATCTATCTATCTATCTATCTATCTATCTATCTATCCTTCTGCATCAGGTCTGAGTGAAGCTTTGTGCAGATGTTGTGTGTGATGTGTGCAGGAGGCTTTAGAGCTCCTCCAGCTGTGATCTGTTTATTCTGCAGCCCTGATGAACCTCAGATGACACAACACTCATGTGAAGTCTGTCACTCACAAAACACCATGGAAACGGCAACACTGACTACTCTCACTATTATTATTATGATTATTATGATTATTATTATTATTATTATTTTACTTTTTAAATGCTTTTTTAATGAATTCTGTGATGTTTGAAGGTCAAACAATGATATCAAGACAACAATTACTAAAAATGGATGAGTGTCTGAGGAGACTTTTTATATATTTAATATATTATAATACTACAAAAATAAATGTATCATAATAATAATAATTATTATTATTAATAATATTATTATTAAAAATAATAATAATAATAATATTTAAAAAATCTGTGCTCTTTTGAAAGCCCTAGCTTGAGCTTGAGCTTCTATATAAAAAAAATAAAAAATAGTAAAAAGATCATTAAAATTTGTAAAAACCTCAGTTATGAGTGTGTATGTACAGAGCTCCACGTCTCCTACACACAGGACGCTGACGTGATCACACTGAGGACAGAGAGTGCCGTCCAAAGAGCTGGAAATAAAAAAAAAAAAAAAAAAAAAACGAAGCAGGAGTAAAAACCAACACGCGCAGCTCGAGGCTAATTCATGCCAGCGTGAAGCAACAGCTGTTAACGCTAGCTCTAACAGATCAGCTTCATAATTTATGCAAATGAGGAAAACCTCTTGTTAGCGCGTCCTCAACACTTGTTAATCGTGGTCTGTTTTTTATTTATTTATTTTTTGTTAGAGCAGATTCTGGATTCTGGAGCAGATTCTTTACCCTAAAGAGATTTATACTCTGGTCACTTCACATCTATACAGCGACTAAAGGAAACATTTTCATTTATTTTAATATCACTTTACATTTCATTGATTTAGTTTTTTATTACAATTTATAATTTTTATAAATAAGGGTTTTTTGGGTGGATGGGTGAGGCTGGGGGTGTGCGTGTGTGTGTGTGTGTGTGTGGGGGGGGGGGGGGGGGGTGAGGGTCGATGTACAGAAGTGTGTGAGATGGATTTGTAGCCGAATAAATGCAGGGGGAAGAAACATCTTAATTAAAAATACTACTACTAATAAAACCTGACTCTCTCTCTCTCTCTCTCTCTCTCTCTAAAGCAGTCAGCGTCTCTGTGAGAAGAAAGAAATGCTCATTGGGTATCACCACAACAAACAAACAAATAAACAAAAAACATCTTTCAGGCTCAAACTAAAACTCCAGTTTAGTTATTTTATGTTTTATAAGGTATCAAAAAAGTAAAAAAGGCATGTAGAATAAAATAAGTATTCAACTTTTACATTTTTTTTATATAAAACATCTTGGGCAGAATTTGTTATGGGCTGCTGTGGTTATTTTTATTATGCAGTTAATATCTTAATATATAGCCTTATAATAAATATTTAATAAGTATTCTATATTTACCAGATAGTAGATTTATATTTCTTTTATATACATGTACTTAATTATATATTTAATATATAATGCTTATTTAAAAAATTAACGTATAATTGGAAAGATGTGGAAAGTATACAAATCAATAATCTAAACACTCTTGCTAAAGAATAAATTGTTCGCTTTGGTCAAAATAGATAATGATCGTTGATTGACAAATATATTGTTGATGTTTGAAAAAAAAAAAAACCTGAAAAAACATATTATCAATATTGTGAGGAAAAATCAACAGAGTCAAGTAGAAGGAGCGCAAGGATGCAAATGAGTCCTCGTGGTGTTGATTTAATGCAACGAAAAAAGTCCAGCGGGACTGAGATAAACACTGACACACACACACACACACACACACACACACACACACACACACACACACACACACACACACACACACACACACACACACACACACACACCCTGAGCTCGACCCTGAGGGAGGGTGTTAGAGTTTGGCTGAGGCAATTTCATTACACAGTGGAATATATAGGAGTTAAAGCCTGAGGGAAGGCCATCAGAAATCTCCCTCTCTCTCTCTCTGTGTCTCTCTCTCCCTCTGTGTCTCTCTCTCTCTCTCTCTCTCTCTCTCTCTCTGTGTCTCTCTCTCTCTTTCTCTCTCTCTCTCTCTCTGTCTGTTAGTCTCTCTCTCTCTCTCTTTCTCTCTCTCTCTGTCTCTCTGTCTCCCTCTGTCTCTGTATCTCTGTCTGTCTCTCTCTCTCTCTCTCTCTGTCTCTCTCTCTCCCTCTGTCTCCCTCTGTCTCTCTCCGTCTCTGTCTCCCTCTGTCTCTCTGTCTCCCTCTGTCTCTCTCTCTCTCTCTCTGTCTCCCTCTGTCTCTCTCTCTCTTGTTCTGTCTCTCTCTCTGTCTCTCTCTCTCCACCATTACGGTGACAGTAAAGACATCGGGAAGATGCAGAGCGGTGCTTGGCTATTCGATTTAACCGAGGATAACTGTAATAGAGAGCTCTTCAGCCTTAATTGTAGTCATTTGGGTCAACACACAGCTGGGGAATTATGTGTGTTGGAGGGGCGCTTCAGCTTCAGCCCTAATCTACAGCACGTCTGGAAGAGAAACGAGGCAAACAGGGACAGACTGAACAGGTCGAGTAACGAAATAGTAAGAAAGACAAAAAAAAAAAGAATTAAGAGTTTCAACGAATTCCCAATTTACGATTATTTTTCAGTAAGCTACAAATCTCTGTTATTCTACATTTCAACATTTTGATTTCTTTCCTTGCTTTCCAATTTTTTTATTTTACGTATTTGACGAAACACAACAACCCCCCCCCCCCCCCCCCCCCCCCTCCAATCACAGCCCAGTTCCATGTCTATTCACACTTTGCACCGAACGGCACCTGAGTCGCAGTTTTTTGTTTTGGCGAAAGTGAAGGTAGATAATAAAGAATAAAAAAGTTTCTGATTGGTTTAACAGAGCGTGTTAGAAAATATCAGTATTATGAAATGGAGAAATGGATACAGGTTTCATATTTACATGCAAAAAAAAAAAAAAAACCTGATGGAAAATAGCGAACAGGTTTGAAGAGGCTTAAATGTAATGTATAAAAGATAAGGAGAGCGCTGAGGAAATGCAGAATTTAATTCCAAATGCAACAATGAAATTCTTTTTTAATTAGAAGTTTAGAGTTTAATAAATTTTTTCAGTGTCTTGATATTAAACTCGACAGTCCTATATTTATTTCCTTTTAAAAAATTCAATCAAGAATAAGAATTAGGATCTACTTTAATTTCAAATGATTTATAAACGATTTCAGTTATTTATTTGTTATGAACTACAATTACTACACTTGTGTGTTTTTCCCCTCGCGCGGTGTGGAGCACATGGTGTGAGCGGGTTCTGTCGTTTCTATAGCGATGTTTTGTTCTTTTTTTACAGGGTTGAGTCGCTATCTTGATGCCCATGCCTCCTCGACTCTCATCCGGGCTTTACGGCGGAGCGATGTTGTAATGACCCCGGGTGAAGGGCCTCGCTCAGGGGCCCCATCGGAGGCAACCTGGCGGCGGCGGGGCTCGAACCCCTGACCCTCTAATCAGCAACCCTGAGCATCAACCGCCCAACTACGAATATTTAAAAATAAATTAAGATTTATGTCATTTTCTCAGTGTTTAAAGATATTAACTTGCAGAATAAATTCTTAAGAACGTAAGACTTCAGCTACCTAGTGTTAAAATAAATCTTAATTAATACCCTTAATTCATTTTTAATTATCTGTATTGAAATAGACAGTAAGAGTGTGTTAAATATAAGTCTAAAGGTTAGGAAAAGTAAAGGAATCAAGAAATGTACATAATTCTCACATTCATTCATTCATTCATTCATTCATTCATTTCTATTTACAACACCATCTCCCTGCATACATATTTTTACTCACATATTTTATAAACCGTTTATTTATTCATTTTTTTTTTTTACATTTCCAATATAAGGATATAAAGAGGTTTTTAAGAATCAATTAGATTTCTCTGTGGGTTTTAATTTCATCTCTTTTCCTTCGTACCTGTTGATATTCATAACACGCCTCTGTCAGTAAGTTTGGGTTGACTCTCTCTCTCTCACACACACACACACACACACACACACACACACACACACACACACACACACACACACACATCTCAGTAAATTATAAAACATAATACATTTTTCTGAAATATTAAATATGTCTTAATGCAGACTACATTTTCTCTCTCTTTAAATCAGAGGTTACTGTTAATCCAGATGATTAATTCATTTATTCATCCTATAAATTATAAAACAATGTTTATAAAACACACAGGGCTGGAGAGACCAACAGCATCACATTCATTAAGCATTTAGAACGTGTGTATTTTTATAATAATAATAATAATAATAATAATAATAATAGCACCATTATAATAAAAAAAAAGGAAAGCACACACCCTCTTCTCATACGCTTAGGGCTGAGCTGCCTACACTACATACAGCACTAGTACACAGAAAAAATATGAATAATTATAAATAAATGTAGATTTCTATAGACAAAGAGAAATGTAGAGGAGGTCTTACGTCTCTGCTGGAGCGCTCGGTGATGGAGGGAAGCAGAGAGACAGAGAGAGAGACAGAGAGAGAGACAGAGAGAGAGAGAGAGAGAGGCGGTCCGGATCAAAGAAAGATGCGCGAGCTCCGACTCTGCGGCCCCTTTAAAGCTCCGCTGCGTCCCGACGAGCAGCCAATCAGAACGCAGCGTTTCACGTGACGTCACGTTAGAGAAAGCGGGGAAGGAGGAAGGAGGAGGAGTGTGGCGCGGGGTTTGAGCTGGCGGGGGGAGGGGGGAGGGGAAATGAGGGGGGCACGTGCGTATGTGTTCTTCAAAATAAAAGCCGCGCGGGATTTCGGAGTAGCACGTTGCCATGGTTACAGAACAGGCTTTTTTTTTTTTTTACCCACGTTTTGTGATTTACAAGCGAAAAGCGTTTACAACAATAATAATAATAATAATAATAATAATAATAAGAAGAAGAAGAATGTAAATTAAATTAATACATAAAGTGAAAGAAACATGAATCAGATGAACTTTAATTATTATAATCATGACAATCAATTAATATTTGTTGATTAATGTTTTATTAAACGTTTTTCGACATTGTTTGAGGAAATCATTTCAAACATGTCTGAACAAAAGCCTGACTCAAACCGTAACCTCTCATTAAAGTTATAATTTCTAAACTAAATGAACTTTTATGAAAATGTAAATGTTTATGGCATTTTTTCTACAACAACAAGAAAAACAAAATGGCCAAATCGGGCATCAAATTTGTTTGTTACGGAGCCCTGGAAGTCACCTAGAGGAGAAAATAAAACAATCCGTGGCAACGGTTTTGCAATTCGTGCCCTCAGTTTAATAATCCATTCCCACGAATTCTCAGTTTAACAATCTGTGCGCTCAGATTTCGTAATCCGTACCCACAAATTCATAATTCCGTGCGTACGCTTTCGCAATCCGTTCCCACAGGTTTGTACACAGACTCCTTTTAGAAGAACAGGAAGCTCCCCGGTACATGCTAATGAATCTTATTGTATATTGTGCAATTGTGGATTATTAACTGTAATACATCTTAACTGCATGCTTACAGTGATTCTCTAGCTATCAATTCTGCAGGGCCTTGTGGTCCTCAGCACTGCCATGATGTAGAACGACTTCTGCTTAGCTGAGGAGATGATGAACTTCCTCAGCTGGTGTAGATGGTAAAGATGCTACCTTGATTTATGTATGTGTGAAGAAACCATTGAAGCTCCACACTCGATCCTGAGAGCTGTGTATGTCCTCTGTTGTTCATTTCTGAGCGTCCATAAGCAGTTGTTGAAGAAGTTTAGGAGGAGGCACTGCTGGATCCACCTCTCAACATCATCAACATTAATCTTATCATCATTTGTGGTGATCAGATCTACCACAGGAGCATCATCCTTAAACTTCACGCTGTGTTTTTGAACGTAAACATGAGCACCAGAGGGCATCTCAGGCATCATCGTGTGCTTCTTAAATAAATCGAAACGCTGTTTTTTCAGCACCGTAAATACATGCCAGATTTCGTCAGCAGCCACGCTAAACAGGTTTACAAATATGCAGCGCAGGAGGTGTTTGCAATGCAAAGTGTCCGCCTACATAGAGTACATAAACACACACACACACACACACCCATACACACAGGCTCCACTAATTGGCGCCACTTTTATGACAGCTGGCTATTGAATTACAGTAAGTAACTCATTTACATGGCAACCCCACAGCACCCCCCCCCCCCCCCCGATCTAACTATCTATCTTGTGGTTAGCTTTTAAAAATTAGTAACAAACTGTTTAGAAGTAATTTTACCGATATGCCAATAAATACGTAGTACTGTAAAATAGAGATGTATATATACAATATTAATTGCACTTGAATTATAATATAAACTGTAATAAAAAAATTTAATTAAATGAATCCATTCATAAAGGTTCACACAGAAGATACAAAAGTTTATATTGTCATTTATCATTTTTTCTGAATTCATAAACATGTTCTATTTAGATTTTGCCATAGATAGATACTAATTTTATCATTTTTTAAAATCTATTATATATATAGTTCTTTCTTTAATTTCTTTATCTCTTTCTTTCTCCTTTTACTAATTTGCACATTTTCTTTTTCTTTCTTTTTCTTTTCTTTTTTTTCTTTCTTTCTTTCTTTGCATAATTATCATCCTCACGTTTTAGAAACAGTTACGCAATAAAGCAATATCATTAATATAAACTCCCTATAGCGAATCAGGATGCAGTGACATCAGGATGGAATTTCTGTGCGTTATATATAAACTGATATCTCATGATGAATCGATCGTATCGTCCCAGTCAGGGATGCAAATGTGTTCAAGGACATGTGCTGTTTTTTTTCCCACCTGTGTAGAGATTTAACAATACACACTCTCAGCACTCCAGTGTGTCATCCGTGACATTTTGTGAGCTGTGGGAAAACGCGACACTTTCTTTCTCTTCAATTTAACACACACAGTCGTATTTGGGCCGAAACCTTTGTAGGACGGAGCCGATTTAAATGCCAGCGTCTCCTCCCGAGCAATAATAAGTGCGGTTAAATTGCCGTCTATGTTCAACAAAGAAATTGGAAAATGACGTTAGATTTTGCTTTAGCGTTAATGTTATCCACTTAGGGGATGATGGCGGCTGCAGGGATGCACAGGCTGCCATTTTACATTTCCATAATTTGCTCAAAACAGGAAAAAAAGAAGAAGCCAGGAGGAAGATATTTTCTGAGCTGAGTGTACTATTTACTTCCCCATTGTGTAGCAGCGGTATTGTGCCGAGTCCCGCTTTCACATGTTGCTCTGCTTTTGTGTGTGGTGTGTGTGTTTGTGTGTGTTGTCTTGTACACATTTGTGCATTTGCATGATTGTTGTATTTCGAAGCGTTTTCAGCAGCTTTTTGTGTGCTTTTTTTTTCGTGACATTGTACAATAATGAGTGTGTTTTGTGCAATGTGACAGTTTTACTTCTCCACTTTTCAACGCAGGAGGGTTTTTTAGAGCATTTAGCAACAGCAAGGAATGTGTGTGTGTGTGTGTGTGTGTGTGTGTGTACTACTGTCCAGTCAATGATATTTAACTTTTTTTTGTTGTTTTTTTAATGAAGCACGAGCACAGTGCACAGGATCTCACTTAGACAGGATTTATTTCTTCGTGCAGCTCAGACTTCCATGTTGTTAAGTGTTTATTGCCATGTGTGCTTTGGTTCACGTCCTCTTTCAGCCCAGGTCTTGCCAGAGGTTTTCTCCATAACGTGCCGGTATCTCCCTCACCTGCTGCCCCTTGCTCTTCATTTCCTCCTATTTAAACCCTCATGTTTCTTCGCTCTGATGTTCAGAAAACACTCATTGTTCTGGTGTTTGATTTTGCTTTTTTGACTTTGCCTGGTTCTTTGTCTCTAATTGCTGAACCGTTTGCGTGTTTTAAAAATAAATAAATAAATAAATAAAAGCCTTGAGCATTGCATTGAATTTATCTGCCTTATGTAAAAAAACACAACTGTTTCAACTGTACTCATCTGAGCGCCTGCTTTCTTACATTATTTCCTTGTAAGAACATGGATGTAAAGGAGAACTGAAAGGCCGTTGGTCGCGATCCATTTCCAAATCATTCAGTGACATTTTGGCTCTTTGTGACAGTGTTGTATTTTTTTCCCAGTGGATTCCTGGTGCAGCGCCAAATGTATCAGGAACCCAAAACCTGAGGAGAAGGAATGGCTATGGTTCATGTTGTCTCAGCTAGCTTTGCTACCTTTGCTAACAAGACGGCCTCCCACACGGAGCTCAATCCAGAGGCTGACGAGGTGGTCTCTCACATCAGACTCAACCCAGAAACTGAGGACGGACCCCAACCTAGCTCGTGCCAAAGCCCAACAGAGCAGTCCACTCAGCTGGAGGGTGATGAGACAGCCTTCATAATCAAACTCAGATCAGAGGCCAGCAGGATAGCCTTCACATCCAAGCTCCGGCCAGAGGAACATCCAGCCAAGCTTATTCCAATCTCACGCCCGAAGCTGAACAAGACAACCTCCCTGTCCAGTTCCATGATGTCTCTGGACATGGAGACTGTTGCTCACCTGGTCCCTGCCCACCTGCCTCACGCCCTCTCCTGCACACGCCTGGAGAAAAGTGGATGCTTTGGCCCATGTCTTTGATGAGGTGTGTGTTTGGTGTATTTATCTCTCCCTCATGTTGCTCCCTGCATGCAGCTTTATGGATCCGGTTTCCATGTTTAAAGTGTTTCTTTACGTTGCTACTTGTGGAATGTTTGGCTTCAGGTTTTGTCTCGACCCAGGGCTTGTCACTGGCTGTCCTGTCCTTATTCCTCCCACCTGATTTCACTTGCTGCCTGATTAGTTCTGTATTTAAACATTTATTTTGCTTTGTTCTGGTCCAGAGGAAACATTCAGTGTTGTTTGTCTCTGACTTTACCAAACCCTTTTCTCAGGGTTGATTTTGTTGCTTTTGGTTTGGTCTTGGTTTTGCTTTTCTTCACAGTAGAAGTGATTGACTGATGTTTACAGATCGCCTGACCGCCTGCCTGTTTGTTTGTCTGCAAGTTTTAAAGATGACCATATATGGTCATAGGTAAATTTTTACTTATCTACTAAGTCACCTACACTGATAATTCTGAGAATAGTTCGATCAAGTGCTGGACCGGGAAACGTATCAGGACCATAACCTCATGATCACGCCCGGATTTCAGAACCAATGCCAATGCAGAGCTCCGAGGTGCGAGGTCACAATGCTAAGCACTGAGCCGCCGTGACGACCCTCACAGATTACTGTCTGTTTTCTTTCTCTCTATGAAATGCTCTGTTTCCTCTATCTTTACTTTTCCTCATTGATTTTTCATACCAATATTTCTTTTCAGTTTCTATTTTTATTCCAGTTATTTCTTCATTTCCATATGTTTTGCACTGACCTTCTATTTTTCTTGTTACTTATTTTCTTTTCTTTCTTTCATGTTTTGCATTTATTTGTATTGTCATTCATTAACTTCCTTATGTATTTTTATTTTTCTGATTATTTTTTCATTTTAAACATCTTTCTTTCTTTTTCTTATCTTTTATCACAATCTGCATTTTGTGTGTGAATTGTATAATTGTTCTATTTAACACTGACATTGTCACTCACTGTATTTATTTATTTAGTTACTACAGAACAGTGTGTATTTTCTAACCTGATGGTTTTATTTCTTCACTATAACTGTATAAGACAGACAGTGTGTGTGTGTGTGTGTGTGTGTGTGTGTGTGTGTGTGTCAATGCTTTAACTTAACCATGTCCATCTTAATGATCTGTGTTCATGCACACACACACTCACACACACACACACACACACACACACACACACACACACACACCCACACGCACACACACACACACACACACACACACACACACACACACACACACCTACAATGATGCCAATAAAGAGGGTTCTTATTATGGACATAGCAATCAATTCATTACAGTCAATTCCACATCCAAATCATGTTATACAGCAATTAGCGGCTAATCATCGCGCTCCATGCGTAGCCGGATGGCCGCGGATTCCGAATCGCTCGGGGATAAAAACGACGGCAACGTGAAAACAAACGCGTCTCCGGGATTCTCATAATCTTGGACCAGGATGTACAATCAGCTCTTGTGTACGTATTAACATTTCATTTCATACGCGTTTAATACGATCGGACACACGGGATTCGCCAAGGTTAACAACAGGAGCGTCCAGCCAATCAGAGCTCAGTAAAACACTCACATGATCTCCGGCGCAGTCAGACCGCCTGGGTGGTCGCGTATGCGAACGCAGGTTTTATTCAGAAACACAAACAGGTAGCAATTAACGGAATCAACGTATCAACGTTTCTGTGGAGCGACCGCCGTACACGGCCCTGGGAACCAGCGGTTGCTATAGAAACGGTAACGTAATAAGTATCAATATAAACCTGCACTACTGTCCGAGCCGCTGTTTTAGAGAATTAATCAACAGCTTCCTTCCGACCAATCAGGATCGTGAAGACGAGACGCTGTACTGATTTTTTCAGGTCTACCTGCAGGTGCTTTTGGCACAGGATCAGGTGTGTTTAGTCATCAGCAGGACTTGTGTGTGTGTGTGTGTGTGTGTGTATCGCGAGTCCTAATCTCTTGTACAGCTCACGGCACTCTGATAAGAGTCAGATTACACACGTAGTTCAAAGGTCAGGCTGGCAGATGGCTGTGTGTGTGTGTGTGTGTGTTCGTTCCACCTGCTCGGAGAGAGAGAGAGAGAGAGAGAGTGTCCATGTTTATCTAATCACTCTGTGAGTAATTCATGGTGGTCAGCATCTGCCAGCCGCCCCTGCAGAGCGGGAGGGAAACCCCGCGTCCTTTCCACAGGTAAACTCGCTAATCAGTTAACGAGACACACAGCTGGTGCTAACACACTTACAGCAGGACAGTAAATCAGAAGACCTGTACACACACACACACACACACACACACACACACACACTGTGCGACCTGTGTTTAATGTGGAGCAAATTGGAAAACTATTATTTTGGCAAGCTTTCTCATTTGAAGATTATTAATCAGAATTATGAGATACTGTCAACTTACATACTCGAAGGAATCGGGCTGACTAAATGATTATGATTTTATAGTCTTAAAATATTATCTGATAATTGTGATTTTTTTAGTTCTCAAAATTAAGTCATTATTTAATAATTAGAATGTATATCTGTTAGGAACCTCCACTAGAGGTCACTGGTTTCTGTCTGTCTGTAGTTTTTGTTGGTCGACTCAGTTTCCCAGAAGGCACCTCAGACAGGTGATGAGTGCTCACCTGAACTGAGGTGGCTCATTAAAGTTTCTATAAATAGCAGTTTGTTCTGGGAGACTGGGTCGAGCATTGTTTGTTTGTTTATGTTTGTCTGTATGTATATACCGTCATGTGGGCATTCCTTTTTGTTTGTTTCTGTTTCTTTGAGTTTATATTTTAGTAATCTTGTTTCACCTTTGTTTTTCTAGAGGGCTCTATTAGTTTTCTTTAGAATCCTTGTGTTACTGGATTCATGGAGCTGTCCTGTTTCATGTTTAGTTAGGCTGTGTCTCCTCCTGTGTAAGTACTGTTCTGTGTGTTGGTCTTCTTGTCTAGTTCTTGGTTTGTTGCTTTCCCTGTCTGTTTAGATTTGTGTAGCCACATGAGTGCTTAGCCGCTATCAAGGTTAGCCGCTGGTAGGCCTTGACAGCTAGTAGGGTTAGCCTCCAGTAGGCTAGCCTCTAGTGGGATTGACTGCTAGCGGTTCTGGTTGCTAGTAGGTTAGCCGCTAGTTTGGTATAGCCTCATGTGTGCCCTGTTCTTGTGTTCTGTTTCCTTTTTATGTCAGTACTAACCTGGTTAGCCACTAACTCCATTAGCTACTAACCCGGTTAGGTCAGCATCCAGTGTCCCCAGTATTCCATGTAGCTACTAACCTCACTAACCACTAACCCATCTGGTCTCTGTGCCCCTGATCCTGTCTCTAGTCTCTTTGCTCCTGGACCTGTCTCCAGTCCTGTCTCATGTCTTGTCTCATCTCTCTAGTCCTGTCTCTCTAGCCCATCCCTGTCTCTCCTGTCTAGCCCTGTCTCGTCTCTAGTTCCCCTATGTGTCCTTAGTTAGCTCCAGCTCCATGTTTCCTTCTGTCAGTTCCCTGTGTCAGCTCCTGGTTCCCTGTGTTCAGATCCTTTCCTGTGTTTGCTCTGAGCCCTAATTGTAGTTTGTGTTTGTTTTTTTAGTTTCTTTGTTTTGCCTGTTTGAGTTTGTGAATTAAAGACTATTTCTGTTCATACACCCCTCTGCGTGCATGCCTGCCATATATGCCCACGGCTACAACATCAGCCGGTCTAGCCAGCCAGTACCACCAGCCAGACCATGACAATATCATCTTGAATAATCGTATTATAATGTATAATATATTTTAAATAATTATGCTTAATAATTATCATATAGCAATAAATTATTTACAATTTATAAAATTCAGTTCTTGTAATTATACCTTTATCATACCTTTAACTATGTTATTATCTCACAATTATGATTTATGTTACCTTAAAACTGATAATCTCATAAATGTGATTATTATCTCAGAATTATGATTTATCCTTCTTTTATTAATTTATAATATATTTCTCTATACAGTTTATCCTGCACAGGGTTGTTGGGGGCGCTGGAGCTAATCTTAGAGGACAGGTCACTAGGCGGGATTCATCCTTGGAAAGGGTACCAGTCCATTGCGATCACACTCTCACACTACGGGCAATTTGTGAACGCCACTTAGTCTAATCTGCAAGTATTTGAACTGTAGGAGGAATTGCATGGGCGAACTCAATGACTGAGTGATGTGAAGCGTCATTTTGTCTCCTTTTATGCTTTCTGAATCGCCACCGTACCACTCCCGGGTCCTCGTGCCGGTCGTGTTACGAGGAGGAAACCGGAGCATCCGGAGGAAACCCACCAAGCTCGGGGAGAACATGCAAACCACACAAACACACACACACACACACACACACACAGACCCCGAGGTGGGAATTGAACCCAGACCCTGCAGGTGTGAGGCCACGCTGCTAAACACTACACCAGAATCATCATTTTTAAATGTTTAGGACTCAAATGAACTTATAATGATTATTTATAGTATTTTAAATGTAGTTGTACTGAATGAGCAGGTTATCACATCTGTGGAGTTTTTCTTCCTCCCTGATGTCACGCGCCGTGTTCCAGCACTCAGTGTGTGTGTGAGTGGCTCTGGGAGCGAGATGAATCATTTACACTGGATTTATTCTGGCCAGGTCGCGTCTAAAATAAAAGAGCATCTAGATATTACAAAGTATATCATAACAATAGTTTAGCATGTTTAAATTCTTTCTTTCATTCTTTCTTTCTTACACTGTTTTTTATTGAACGTGATGTGTGTGTGTGTGTGTGTGTGTGTGTGAACACAGGGAGGAGTGTATTTCCCTCACACTAAAAGCAGCAGGTCAGTTAGTGTGTAGTGGAGCAGTGAAATGTGCAGTGCGTTCTCGGGCGGAGAACTCGACTCGTGTCACTGATGATGTTGTGCTGCTCGACTCGGCGCAGTGATAATGACAGTAAAGTGCCGTCGCTCTTCCTTGGCACTCTTCCTCTATCCCTCCGTCCTCGGAGTGGCCGAAATTGCAGCTTTGCACGTTGCTCCATGCTGTGTGGTGCTTTAACGTCCAGCGTGGGGGTAAAAAGGGCTAATCGCTCCCCCGCTCCTGCCCCCGCTCCTGACCCCCGCCCCGGACCCTCTCTCTGCCTCCTTTTACACAAGTGCTTTTTTATATAAATTGCTGAAATGATTTCTCCTCCATCTGCGCTGACCCCGGGACTTCAGAGGAGAAAAAACATCATCTCTGGCTTTGTCCCTCTCTGAGCGGTTCTCGACACGCTCCGGATTTCACACGCGCGAGAGAGAGACAGAGAGAGAGAGAGAGAGAGGCAGAGAGAGAGGGAGGGGGGAAGAGAGAGAGAGAGAAAGAGACAGACAGAGAGAGAGTGAGAGAGAGAGAGAGAGAGAGACAGCGCCACTCGCGGAGACCCGAGCCGACAGAACATGCTCCCTCTGACGATTTGGTCAAAGATCACGCTCAGTTCTTTAAACCAGTGTAGGAGTGTAAGGAATGATCAACAACACACACACACACACACACACACACACATACACATACACACCTGAAAACACACCATTAACTAAAACAGCCTTTTTTTCTTTCTTTTTACTTTCTTTATCAAATTCCATACTTATATTCTTATACAGTGGAACCTCAGATTGTGAGTAATGCAGTTTGCAAGTGTTCCGCAAGACCAGCAAAGATTTGTAATACATTTTGACTCGGGAAAACGAGCAAGTCTTGGTTTACGAGTACCGAGTATCATGTATCACGAATGTGCTTCTTGTTTTGACGGCAAGTGTCACATGATCACAACTGAGCCAATGGTTTTTCTCTCTCTTGCGCTGTGGAATTGTGGGTAATCGTCTCCCCTGCTGGGTCTTAGTGCTTGTCTCTCACTGGTATAATCAACATCCATGCACGTGTGTACTGTTTACTATAACACTGTGACCACGCGTGTGCGTGTAAAACATTTTTTATTTTGTGTTTGTAAGCGTGTGCGTACAGCACGCGTGTACTGTTTATTATAACACACGTGTGTGTGCGCGCGTATAAAGCAAAATAAAGTCTCATTAGAGGGTTAAAGATCCATTTTCTCTCTCAGTCTCTGTATCAGCCTACAGTTCATGCGCGTCATTTGACTTACACACACAGACACACGTGCACTCCCGCATTAGAGAGATTTCCTTTTCCCCTGTAAAAACAATGTTTCCGTTGTGTGTACGTGTGTGTGTGTATAAGTGCACGTTGTCAAATGACGCGCGCGCACTGCAGGCTGATACAGACAGGAGGGGTGTGTTTACTGTGTAAGACGAGCAGAGGGGAGGGGCTAATTCCACACACACAAATAGAAACGCCTATCTGTTGGGATTTATTGTTACTTTTTTTTAAGGTGAAGTGCAGGTTACTTTGTTTTATTTTTACTTTATATTTTGTTTATTTTTTGGGGCTGTGGAACGAATTATTTGAGTTTCCATCATTTCTTATGGGAAAGTTTGATTTGGTTTACAAGTTTTTTTTTTTTTTTTTTGGAATACAATCCCATTTCCAGAACGAATTATGCTCATAATCTAAGGTTCCACTGTATCTCTTTCTTTCTTTCAATATTTCTGCGCTGCAGAGTTGCCGTCAGTCCTAACGTTTACTGTGTACATGTAGATACAGTGTTTGTAGCACCACCTATGTTTTTTTTTTGCTGCAGGTTACAGTAGCCCGTTTGAATCAGTTCCTCTTTGTCTTTTTCCTGTACTGCTCTCTCAGTTCTCGTCCTCTGTCTCTTTATTTCCTTCCCTCTTATTATTTCCTTAAACTCTTCCATTCATTTTCTATCCACTTTAATCTCAGCGTTTCCGTTTCCCTGCTTCATTCCTTTTCTCAAACCCCTCCTTCTTTCTTTGGCTATTTCTTCCTCCCTTTATTCTTTATTTAGAAACTTTCTTACTCTTCTCACATAAACACATAAAATATGACGCGTACGTGCGAGATGTTCACTGCAAGCTTTAAATCAGGATCAGAATCTTTTTACAAGTAAGAAGTCATAGTTTTTTTTGCCAGAACCAGAAAGTTGATGATGAGGGAGATGAGCCGTGTGTGTGTGTGCGTGAGATGCTGCGTGATTTTGCATGACCTCCGGGTTCTGACGTTCACTCAGCCTTCATCAGGAAGACCAACAGCTCACACGTATTCCCCCTGACACACCACTCTCTCTCTCTCTCTCTCTCTAACAGCAATCTATTCCTCCTCCTACACACACACACGCACACACAAGTCGTGCATGTACACTCAATGTAAACTCACCTAAGAAAGGAAGGAATAAAAGAAATGAGAGGAAGAAAGACCTGCATGTGAGAGAAACAAAGGAAAGAAAGAAAAACATAAAAACAAGAATGAATAGAAGAAAGAAGAAAAAGACGAAAGGGAAAAATCCATCTGTCCATCATCCATCCATAGATTTGCTTCTTCACTCACTTCTTCACTCATCCGTCCATTATTCCCTCTTATTCATTTGTCCTTTCTTCCATCCGTTCATTCACTTCCTCAATAATCATCTCTCCATCTCTGTATTCACACATTCCTTCATCCATTCATCGCCAACCTGAACATTCATCCATCCTTCATTCATTTACTCTCTAATCTAAAAATGAAGCTTGTATGAGCCACTTTCTTTCCCGTTTCATTGCACATTAATTTGTTCACACACACACACACACACACACACACACACACACACACACACACACACACACACACACACACACACACACACACACACAAGAAATCATGACTGCCCATACACCTGAATGCATATGCACACTCTTCACACACACACACACACACACACACACACACACACACACACACACACACACACACACACACACACACACACACAGTCTCACTAAACGGCAGCTCAGCATCCTCCAGTGCGCCTCCTCTTTCCCCCTTCATCTTTTGTTTGGTCCTGAGAGGTTTCCGTGGAAACGGGCATAACAATTTCGTCTGATACACAGAGAGGAAGAAAAAATATTTGTTGCGAAGCATCTGTGAGAGAGAGACAGTGTGTGTGAGGAGTGCTCTGGGCCACAGAGTCCATGAGACCTGATGATGATGAGGATGATGATGATGATGATGAAACACATGCTGCATGTCCCGAATGTCAGGACCGGAGCGCTCGGGGAGCGGAGTGCAGCTCTACTGACACTGACATCTAACACATCATTACATCCTGATCACTTCATTTCATCTCAGGGCGACTGTGCTACAAAGCCCGCTGTCCACTGAACCACACACACACACACACACACACACACACACACACACACACACACACACACACACACACACACACAGAACTGAGGCTGTAAACCATCAATTTGAGTCTCTATTTATTAGCGAGGCTTGAAGGACCGGTGTTGGTAGGAAACAAGGTTACTAGGCAACAGCATCCTGTCAGCTGATCCACAGCAGCCAGTCAAAACCGGCCGTGTATCCCAGCTGACCAATCAGAGTGCAGACCAGCGGTCGGAGAGGCGGCTGTAGTGAGTATATATTTACACACCGAGTGGCTCCTCTCGGCCTCGTCTCAAATCTCCTCTCTATTCTCCCCTCATAAGGGGTCACATCTGTCTGTCTGTAAACTGATTGATCAATCAATCAGTCAATCAATCAATCAATCTATTTGTCTGCCTGTCAATTAGTATGTCAACGTCTGTGTAAGATCTCGGCTTCTCCAACAAGACGACAACGATCCCAACCCGAGCCTCGCGCTCCTCAATCAACACGTGAGGAGCTGAAGGTGTGGAGCAGCGTCACCTCATCACGTCACCCGCGCCACACATCGTCACGATTCTCAAACTGCAGAAGCTTCGGGACGTTCACGCATGCGGCGACGTCCAACTGTCTGCTGTTTAATGCATCGTCATGTGGATTAAACGTATTATACAGCTTCTCCTCACCCCGAGGTGTCACGTGACTCCGCCCAACACGGCGCTCGTCAGCAGGAAGGTCAAGAGTGACGTGACATATAGAGTAACGGCGGTGTACCTCCTCCTCACGCTCGTCACACGTACGGCTCAGATGAAGCCGCTGCTTCCCATGTTTACATTTCAAATGTTTTCCTTTCAGTGTGAATGTGAGTTTCCTGCTGCCAGTCTTCAAATGTCATGAAAATCTCATCCAGAGTTTTGATCAGTTTATATTCACTGTATTTAAACAGGAAACAAGAAATCCATAGACCTACATACAGCGTAATAATAATAATATTATTATTATTAATAATAAAACAATAATAATAATAGACTTGTGCACTGTGTAAAAAAATATTATGGGGAAGATAAACTCTTAGGAGAAAAACAAAAGAGTGGCCACTTATTTCCTTGATTTATTAGATTTTTTGCGCTCATGTTTTTCACATGTATTTTACCTCTATATGATTGAAAAAAATTTTTTTTTTGGAAAATTTCATTCTCTTCAACCACAAAATAAATAAATAAATTATAATTAAATAATCAGGGAAATAAATTAAAATAAATAATCAGGGAAATAAGTGATTTTTTAAGGATCAAGTAAAACAGCAGTTAGATGCAAAAGGTTCAATTATGAACTTGTAGCAAAATAAAAAAATAAACCTAAATAAATTGCCGCAAAATGATGTAGAATGACAAAAATAAATAGATTTAATAAAGGAGACAGGTACAATACATGTGGGAAGAAAGTGATAAAGTGTGATTTTTAATGTTTCATGAGAAAACTGATCTATCTATCTACTGTATGATTCACTTGAATGAGGCCCGAATATTCTGTAATAACTCTCGCTATGATGAAACAATCTGAAAAAACAAAAAAACATTATGCTACATACTGTACCTTGAGTGAGTATGTGTGTTATGGAAGTGACCTCCATTTTCTGCCAGACACATTTCAGTGTGACGCTCCATGCTCCTGGACGTATTGTAAGGATACCGTCGAGGGGGTGTATACAGTGCCAAGGCTGTCTGGCGTCTACCTTATCATCCGACTCAGGGGACGTCCCAGTGAGTTTGAAGCTCCACATACTAAGAAGCACCGTCCACATGGTTTGGTTTAGATTGTTTGATCCTAGTGAGAGTTATTACAGAATATTCAGGGCCTCTTTCGAGTGAATCGCAGAGTATCTATCTATCTATCTATCTATCTATCTATCTATCTATCTATCTATCTATCTATTTACACACGTGGAGAAAATTGTTGCTACCCTTCAGTCAATGAAAGAAAAACTCACAATGGTCACATAAATAACTTTAATCTGACAAAAGTAATAATAAATAAGAATTCTATGAATGTTAACCAATGAAAGTCAGACATTGTTTTCAACCATGCTTCAACAGAATTATTAAAAAAAATGAACTCATGGAACAGGCCTGGACAAAAATGATGGTACCCCTAACTTAATAGTTTGTTGCACAACCTTTTGAGGCAATCACTGCAATCAAACGATTCCTGTAACTGTCAATGAGACTTCTGCACCTCTCTGCAGGTATTTTGGCCCACTCCTCATGAGCAAGCTGCTCCAGTTGTTTCCGGTTTGAAGGGTGCCTTTTCCAGACGGCATGTTTCAGCTCCTTCCAAAGATGCTCAATAGGATTGAGGTCAGGGCTCATAGAAGGCCACTTTAGAATAGTCCAATGTTTTCCTCTTAGCCATTCTTGGGTGTTTTTAGCTGTGTGTTTTGGGTCATTGTCCTGTTGCAAGACCCATGACCTGAGACTGAGACCCAGCTTTCTGACACTGGCCAGCACATTTCTCTCTAGAATCCCTTGATAGTCTTGAGATTTCATTGTACCCTGCACAGATTCAAGACACCCTGTGCCAGATGCAGCAAAGCAGCCCCAGAACATAACAGAGCCTCCTCCATGTTTCATAGTAGGGACAGTGTTCTTTTCTTGATATGCTTCATTTGTCCGTCTGTGAACATAGAGCTGATGTGCCTTGGCAAAAAGTTAATTTTTGTCTCGTCTGTCCATAGGACATTCTCCCAGAAGCTTTGTGGCTTGTCAACATGTAGTTTGGCATATTCCAGTCTGGCTTTTTTATGATTTGTTTTCAACAATGGTGTCCTCCTTGGTCGTCTCCCATGTAGTCCACTTTGGCTCAAACAACGACGGATGGTGCGATCCGACACTGATGTTCCTTGAGCATGAAGTTCACCTTGGATCTCTTTAGAAGTCTTTCTGGGCTCTTTTGTTACCATTCGGATTATCCGTCTCTTTGATTTGTCATCAATTTTCCTCCTGCGGCCACGTCCAGGGAGGTCGGCTACAGTCCCATGGATCTTAAATTTCTGAATAATATGTGCAA
>CM059214.1:35260539-35268039 GCA_030347435.1 Clarias fuscus | reverse complement strand
TGAGCTATCGAACAACTGAAGTCACAGGTTCCCAGAGCATCAATCGATGACAGGACAGTCTTCATGGAAACCATCCCCAGCCACCACACGAATCCAGGCAGACCACACGGGGCATCCATGCGACGAGATCTCCAACCAGAAGCAGGACTCCAGGACGGGTTAGACGGCTCCAGAGGGCAGAGGGGTCTGGATCACTGGCAACTCAGGAGCGAAACATGTATAGCTCGACAGAGATACAGAGAGAGGGAAAGGAGAGAAAGAGAGGAGAGAGCAGAAGAGGAGAGAACAAAAAATAAGGAGAGATGGCAGTTAGGTCTGGTCACAGTCAACATGTATAAGGTGAATGTATATTTAGTGCAAAGTGCAAGCAGGGACTCCGGCAGGACTAACTCTAACAGCATAATTAAAAGGGAGAGCCAGAAGGAAACACAGACACGAGGGGGAACTGAGATGTAAAGCAACCAATCACCTCACCGTCAACAAACCTGAGTGAACAATGAGAGTGGGGAGGACAGCATCTAAACATACCAGTTCACCAGAATACTCTACGTCCATGAGTCCCCCAGATCTGCTCCTTTACCTAAGGTTCATCTATTTACAAACATGCTGCGCTAAATAAATAGGTTTTTAGCCTAGACTTAAACACTGAGACTGTGTCTGAGTCCCGAACATTAATAGGAAGACTATTCCATAACTTTGGGGCTTTGTAAGAAAAAGCTCCGCCCCCTGCTGTAGTTTTAATAATACATGGTACTGACAGGCAGCCTGCATTCTTTGATCGAAGTAGGCGTGGCGGATCGTAAGACACTAACAGTTCACTCAAATACTGTGGCGCGAGAACATTTAGTGCTTTAAATGTCAGAAGTAGTATCTTAAAATTGATGCGAAATTTCACAGGGAGCCAATGCAGTGTAGATAAGATGGGGGTGATGTGCTCGTATCTTCTGGTTCTAGTGAGGACTCTCGCTGCTGCATTCTGTACTAACTGAAGCTTGTTTATACACCTAGTTGAACAACCAGACAGTAAGGCGTTACAATAGTCCAACCTAGAGGTGATAAAAGCATGAACTAGTTTTTCTGCATCATTTAGTGACAATATGTTTCTTATCTTGGCAATATTTCTATGGAATATGGAATATTTTGATGGAACAGAAAGGCCATCTAAAGTTACAGTGTGATCAGAAAGCTTACTTCTAGCTACTTGTGGTCCTATGACCAGAACTTCTGTCTTATCAGGATTAAGCAGAAGAAAATTAATTAACATCCAATCTCTTATGTCCTGCACACACTGCTCAATTTTAGCAAACTGGTTTTTCTCATCTGGTTTTGCTGAGACATATAATTGTGTGTCATCAGCATAACAATGAAACTAATACCATGTTTACGAATTATGTTGCCCAGAGGAAGCATGTAAAGGGAAAAAAGCAGTGGGCCTAAAACTGAACCCTGTGGAACACCAAACTCCACTTGAGAACATGAGGAATGGTCACCATCTAAATCTACAAACTGATAACGATCAGTCAAATAGGATCTGAGCCACAAGAGGGCAGTTCCCTTAATTCCTACTACTTTTTCTAATCTGTGAAGGAGAATACTATGATCAATGGTGTCAAAAGCTGCACTGAGGTCCAGTAACACAAGTATAGTGACGCAACCCTGATCAGAGGGTCAATAGGAGGTCGTTTACTACTTTAACGAGTGCTGTCTCTGTGCTGTGATGAGGCCTAAATCCTGACTGATACCGTTCATTTATGCTATTTCTGTGTAGATGTGAACATAGCTGCTGTGATACTACCTTTTCCAAAATCTTGGAAGGTTTGATATCGGCCTGTAATTAGAAAGCTGACTGGGGTCAAGGTCAGGTTTCTTGATTAGCGGTTTAATAACAGCTAATTTAAAAGATTTGGGGACATACCCACTACTGAGGGAACAGTTAATTACTTTCAACAGGGGTTATTGCTGGTACTATCTGTTTGAGAAAATGTGTCGGTATAGGATCTAATATACAGGTTGACGATTTTGAAGAAGAGATGAGTGAAATTAGTTCCCTCGCTTCAAGGGGAGTAAAGTGTTCTAAGTTCTGATGTGATGTGGTTAGATCATCTGAATTATTTAAATTGTCTGGTTTCAAAGCCTGAATTTTTTGCCTAATATTTATGATTTTATTATTGAAAAAGTTCATGAAATCCTCACTACTGCATGATGTTGTTGTGGAGATTTCTGCAGTGGTCTTGTTTTTAGTTAATTTAGCTACGGTATTAAATAAAAATCTCGGGTTGTTTTTGTTATTTTCTATAAGAGTGGAGAGATACGTTGATCTAGCATCACTGAGAGCTTTTTTATAGTTCAGGATGCTCTCCTTCCAAGCTATTTTGAATACTATCAATTTAGTTTGGCGCCATTTACGTTCTAATTTTCAAGCGTTTTGTTTTAAAGCGCGTGTGTGGTCATTATACCAAGGAGCGAGTTTCTTATCTCTAATCATTTTCCTTTTAACTGGAGCTACATTATCTAAGCTATAACGAAGTGCTGACTCTAGATATTCATTCGCCTGTTCGAGTTCTGTGAAGTCAGATGACGATCCAATCAAAGTTGATAATTCTGGAAGATTATTGATAAAGCTCTGTTCAGTTTTTGATGTAAATGTACGTTTAAGGTGGAAGCGCGGTGCTGTGCTGCATACATTATTACTATAACACGCTTTAATCGAGACAAGGTAGTGATCTGAGATAACTTCAGACTGTGGAATTGTGGTTATATTTCCTATAATTAATCCGAAGGATAATATTAAATCTAAAGTGTGACCTGCTTTATGAGTGGGTCCTACTACACACTGATTTACTCCTACTGAGTCCAGTAAGGACATAAATGCTGTTCTCAGAGGGTCTTCTGGATTCTCAAAATGAATATTAAAATCTCCAGCAATTAACGCTTTGTCTACAGAAACAACAAGGTTTGAGAGGAAATCTGCAAATTCGCAGAGAAACTCCGAGTACGGCCCTGGGGGTCTGTAAATGATGATTAGCGGGATCGACTGAGCTGACTTTATGTTACTATAGAGAACTTCAAATGCATTAGATTTAAAACTGTGTTTTTGTACGAGAAACAGATTATCGTTATAAATAACTGCGACTCCTCCTCCTCTACCAGTTAGCCGAGGCTGGTGTATGTAGCTGTATTCAGGAGGACTAGCTTCATTTAGAGCTACATAATCATCCTGTTTAATCCAGGTTTCTGTTAAACATATGTAACGGGTTCGACCCAAAGTTGCACAGGCGGCACCATGAAACACAGACACGAGGCGAGATCTTAGAGGAAAAGGGTAATTTATTAGGAATAAATAAGTCAAGTCAAGTCAAGTCAATTTTATTTATATAGCGCTTTTAACAATTGACATTGTCGCAAAGCAGCTTTACACAATAAAAATAAGGGAAGGTAAAGGGAAAAAGGAGGGAGGACGGAAAGAAAGGGAAGGGATGATGTGTGCACGTGCGTGGTCAGAGGCAGTGCCCAGCTGGCATGCGGGCACGCGGCTGGCGGCGGAGTGGCCGAATGGAGCACGCGAGGCAGCGCTCCTGCACGCTCCCTCTCAGTTCCTCCCCGCTGTCGATGGCCGGCCTGGCCCCTCCCAGCTCTCTGTGGGCGCGGCCTCAGGCGGGAGTCTCGCTCGGACGTCCATCGGCTGGGCGGCTTTCCCGGCTGGGATCGGAGGCCTTAACGCTGTCCTCCTCGCGGCCTTTTCCTCTTTGGCGGCGGGGACGCGAAGGCGGGCTCGACGCGGGAACATAGGATGCAGTGGGAGCTCGTGCAGCTCTTTCCTGCGCTGTCCTCAGCGCGGAGATCAAAGGGGCGGAAATCCAATGTCCTTTTAAGTCTCTGGGGCACGTTCCATTTTCCCCACTCGCGTGCCACTCTTGAGCTCCACCGCTTTACGCTCTTCTCGGACCCCGGACTAAACTCTGCGCCTTGCTTTTATAATGTGGAGCAAGCCCGAGATCCTATTAACATTAATCACTGCCAGCCGGCCCGCATAGGAGGCCCCGTCCCTTTGCACACCTGCAGAAGGGGTGCCGCCTACTTAGGGAGCCTACGAAGTGAGTAATAGATTTGGGCGCACGCCCATCACAGGCGCACGCCGTGACACATAATATATCAAACTCCTGATCTGTGATAATTTCATTAACAATAACTGCTTTAGATGCGAGAGATCTAATATTTAACAGTCCTAGCTTCAGATCAGAGGAGCTGGCTGCGAATTCAGTGTGATCCGAGTTTGTGGTATCTATGTTAATTAAATTACTAAAACAGACTTTCTGAGTCTTTCCAAATTTATGTTTATGTTTAGCTCGGGGAACAGACACAGTCTCAATATGATGAACCCTGAGTGACGACTCTCTGCAGCTAGCAGACGGTTGGTTTAGCCTGTCTGTCTGCTCCCTGGTCTGGGCTCTGGATTGTCACCGATTAACTAGGCCTCTTCTGAGACTATGTGCTATATAAGACATGAGAGCAGCACCTTCCCGAGTGGGATGGACACCGTCCCGCCCTAACAGGCCAGTTTTGCCCTCAAAGGTCTTCCAATTGTCTATGAAGCCCACGTTGTTTTCGGAGCACCACCTGGACATCCAGCGGTTTAGCGACCATAACCTGCTGTAAGCTATGTCGCCACGTCTCATTGGGATGGGACCAGAGCAAACTACTTCTTCGGACATCGCCTTCGCTATTTTAAACACCTCTGTAAAGTTATGCTTGCTAACCTCTGACTGACGAAGGCGTATATCGTTAGCTCCAGCATGTACCACTATCTTAGAGAACCTATGCTGTCCTAGAGCCCTAAGATTACCTGCTATGTCCGGCTCCCGGGATACACCTGACCACTGCCGCTGGCGCCCCTAAAGGCCGAGCTAATTTCACATGTCCCAGTATAGAGTCTCCTATAACCAGAGCTCTTTCAGGTTTCTCAGCAGGTGCATCACTGAGGAGAGCGAACTCGTTGGACACGTGAAGCGCAGAAGAGGTGTGCTCCGGTGGGCTAGCCTTAGCGTTAGCTTTGGCTGAACGAGTATACCGCCGAGTCGTCACCCACTCGCCCCGCTGTGAGGCTCTACTGCCGGAGTCGGGGGCTGATTATCTCCACCTGCGGCACCCAGACTTTCTGCTACGGGAATAACGCTGCTCTCGCGCTCTCTAACCCTCTCTAAAGTCTGGATGCGCTCCTCTAATGCTACTATCTTCTCCGTCAGGGTGCTAACTAACACACACCTATCACAAATAAAATTATCACTAATGACGGAGGAAGAATGTCTAAACATCCTGCACTCCACACACTGAGCGAGCTGAATGGTAGACATGATAACGTACCTTTGTGCCGGAGTTGTGATTATTTGCTGATGGATTCGCTTGTTGTTGGTCAGATGATACGCGCGTTCTCTCAAGAAACGCAAAAAAACGGATAAAGTCCAGTAGTGTTAAAGCGTAAAAACTAGTTTGTTATTTAGTAAAAACTGGAAAAATATATAATTATAAAAACTAAACAAAATATAATCTAAAACGCTGTTACAAACAGACGAGGAACTTTCGCGGGAACAATACGAAAAACAGGAAGCTACGTGAGTGAGTAAAAACACCCCAAGGTACTTGAGGCCAACTCTGCCCCATTGGAGACCACCTGGCAAGATTGGGGGTTCTGTTTCCTGCCATTGTTCAATTAAAAACCTCTTACATTTTTCCCAGTTCACACATGCAGAGGAAGCTCTCACACAGATACTCAGGTTCCTAGTCAGAACCTGAACATCATCTTGATCTTTAATAGAAACGGTTACGCCATCGGCATATGCTGACAGCACAAGTCTCTCCTGTGACCCTCTGACAGGAAAGCCCTGTTGCTCGACTCTTAATTTGTGCAGCAATGGTTCTATGGCGAGACTATAGAGTTGTCCAGACAGTGGGCATCCCTGTCTAATTCCCTGTTTCATTTGGAAAGGGCAGTTGAAACCACCTCCAATCTTAAGTGTAAAAGCAGCTCAAGAGTATAAAAGTTTTATCCACTATAAAAAATTGTTTCCTAAACCAAAAGATTCAGGAGTCTGGAAAAGGTATTCATGGTTAACTCTATCAAAAGCTTTTTCTTGATCTATCGATAAGAGACCTAGTTCATAAGGTTTTGTTTTACATAGATCAATTAAGTCTCTCATTAGAAAAAGATTGTCCGCTATGGTGCGGTGAGGTATGCAGTAAGTCTGACTGTTGTGAACAGTCAGGAACTTGGTGTTATTTCAGGTAGTTCTGGCTGATGTTGATGCCGTGGGCATAAGAAGGGCAGGCATAAGCGTAGAGGGTTTGATTAAACAAAAGAGTCTTTTTATTTAAACAAAACAGATCTTGAAGAACTCAAAACTATAAACAAAAGCAGAGAGCGTAACACAGGCTCTTTAAGTGACTCACAGGCATGGAGATGGAACTAAACAGAGACGAGACCAGAGACGGGGCAAGACCAGAGACTGTTTGCGAGGCATTTTGAAAGTATTTTGCAGTCATTGGTCTCCAGTTTTTCAGTTGCCCCAAGTCTCCTTTTTTTGGGATCAGTGATAAACCACCCTTGTGCAGCTCACCGGTAGCTTCCCGCTGTTAAAAGCACATTTAAAAACTTCATAGAGATCAGCTCCTATTAGATTCCAGAAATGTTTATAAAATTAGCTCGGGAGTCCGTCTATTCCTGGTGAGCGTCCTGTTGAGAGTTGCTGAACAGCGTCAGTTAGCTCCTGCAGCTCGAGTTCTGCGTCTAGCGCACTGCTTTGCTCCAGGGACAGTTTTGGAAGTTCCCTGAGTAGATCCTCTCTGCAGGATGGATCACAGGGTTCTGCACTGTAAAGCTGAGTGTAGAAGTCTGTGGCTGCTCTCCTCATCTCGCTTGGGTCAGTTGTTTGTGTTCCATCTGCTCGTGTCAGGTACACCATCTGATTTTGGCGTTTTATTGATCTGGACAGGTTGAAGAAGAAGGCATTGGGAGCGTCCATGTCCTTGATGCAGGAGATACGATGTCTGATCAGGGCTGTTTTGGCTTGTTCGTGGAAGAAGGAGCTCAGAGCTTTTCTTTTTCCTTCCAGGACACAGCCCATTCTGACGTCGTTCTTGCTCACCATTTTACTTTCTGTTTGAGTAATTTCTGCCTTGAGTTCTTTTATAGCGGGTTTTAAAAGCGTCTGATGTGTGCTCAGTGTAGTTTCTGCAGAAAGTTTTAATTTGAGTTTTTCCCACATCCCACCAAACTGCCAAAATCCCTTTTCTATCTTTCCATTCATTCCATGGAACTATGATATACCATACATTTTTCATAAAAGATCTCATCCTGTCACAGTTCTATATTAAAACGCCAGTATGAGCTCTGCCTTTTTGTTTGGTATCATTAGCTGTATGCTAATCAGCTGGTGATCAGAAAATCCAGTGGAGGAGATGGCTGCTTTATGGAAATTATTTCTGTGGGATTTGGTGATATAAAAC